>BDUI01000338.1:101302-115478 GCA_002335545.1 Apodemus speciosus | reverse complement strand
GACTTGAAATGAAAAAAGAAATGTATCCAATAAAAAGCTTACTAAGTCATGATACCTGTCATGTTTTGATTTTTGGATAGTGTTTTCCCTCCCCCAACCCCAAGTGCTATTTTTCTTTTCAATTTAATACAAAGAGAGTTACCTGGGAAGAAGGAACTTCGACTGGGAAATGCCTCCATCAGACTGCCTGTAGGATCTGATATCTGATATGAAAGGGCTCACCTAGCACACTCTGAGTGGTGCCACCCCTGAGCAGGTAGTCCTGGGTGATTTAAGAAAGCAAAGTGAGCAAGCCAGAGGGAACAACCCGTCAGCAGCACCCCTCCATGGCTTCTGCTCCAGTGTCTGCCTCTTGAGTTCTCCCATGACTTTCCTTCATCATAGAGTACAACCTTAAGGTGAAATAAACCCTTTCCTCCCCATGTTGTTTTTGATCAAGGTCTTTATCTCAGCAACATAAACTAAACTAAGACAATATCTTATAAGCCACATAAAAGTGTCTAACTAACCCGAGGGCATTAAGGGCAGTTGAGCTGTTCCTTAYGACCAGTAGTGATCTGATCTTATCTGCATGCATGAAAGCTAGAGATGCAGAATAGGGAGTGCACTGACGATGAGAAGGCTGTCAGTCAAGATGGTTCAGTAATTCACTTAAAAATCACTGCAGCCTGCCTTAAAGTAGGATCAATTGAGACAGCAAGTAGTAATGATGGAGTTGAATGTATCTCAGTTGTAGAGAGTTTTCCTTTCCTTTGTAAGGCCTTGGGTTTAATTCTCCACCATCACCATGCACACGCGCGCGCGCACGCGCGCGCACAAACACACACACATTTCATGAAGGAATTATTCACATCTTAAAGACTATAGACAAGGAGGAGAAAAGAAAACTTGAGTATTGTTCAGACTTCAGCTTCAGGAAGAGGACTAACAAGACATAATGTGCCTGCTCAGGTACTGGACATAGGAGCAAGAGGAAGTAGARCACACCATAAGTAGGAAGCTCATTTGGACATGTTGAGTTGGAGAGGCCTGTCAGTAAGATAAGATCCACAATAGTGTCAAGAGTTTGGCGACTTTATCTGGATGGATCCCCAGGTGGGACAGTCTCTGGATGGCCTTTCCTTCAGTCTCTGCGCGGCACTTTGTCTCCATATTTGCTCCCGTAAGTATTATGTTCCCCTTTCTAAGAAGTACCAAAGCACCCACACTTTGGTCTTTCTTCTTCTTGAGCTTCATGTGGTCTGTGAATTGTTTCTTGGGTATTTGGAACTTTTGGGCTAATATCCACTTATCAGTGAGTGCATACCGTGTGTGTTCTTTTGTGATTGGGTTACTTCACTTAGGAGGATATTTTCGAAGTCCATTGATTGCAAGTTGGTACAACCACTTTGAAAACTAGTCTGGTGGTTCCTCAGAAAATTGGACATAGTATTACCTGAGGACCCAGCGATACCACTCCTGAGCATATACTCAAAAAATTCTCCACCATATAACAAGGACACATGTTCCACTATGTTTATAGTAGCTTTATTTATAGTAGCCAGAAGCTGGAAAGAACCCAGATGTCTTTCCACAAAGGAACAGATACAGAAAATGTGGTATATTTACACAGTGAAGTACTACTCAGCTATTAAAAACAATGAATTCATGAAATTCTTAGGCAAATCGATGGGCTCTCCTTGTTTCGTATCAAGTCTTCAGCACTCTTACCTCTAAAGTGCAGTATAGTTTCTCTATAAAAGCACTGTCACCTCCCTCTAAACATAAAGTTTATCCTATATCCAACTGCCAGAGTGTGCTTATACGGTATAGCATGGAGCAAAACAGTCTAGCTCAGAAGCATAATCATCCTTTGCTGCCTTTATAACATGTACACCACCTCCTCTACTTCAGTGAGGTCTTTATTCTGAACCCTTTATCCATGCATACAGATGATGACACTACTGCTCTTTGTAACACTAACAGTACCTACCCTCAGTTCTGTTAGACAGTTGTATATGGCTCCTAAAGCTAACAGTGTTGGTAAAATCCACCCCCTCTACCTGATATTCAACCCCTATCTCATTACTTGTCTCATTCTTCAAGTCCATTCATGTGGCCTGCAATTCAAAAAATCTGCCTCCTAATGATAGTTTTAAAAAAGTTAACCACATTTAAAAAGGCAAGATGTAAATTATGAGAATAATTTTCTTAAGATCTGGGTCTTTATTTAGTCTAACACTGGATAACATCTAACAAAATCTTTCATAAAATATATTCCTTGTTGTGCTGTGAAACACATGGCTAACAAAGGGGGAGGTGTTTTAAGACTTTAGTAATGGATTGAATAATAATAACCTGTTACAGAAAACATTTCCATCCTATTACCACTGGTTCTCAATTCTCAGCTAAGTACAATGACAAGAAAGAGGGAAAAGGCACACAAACTTTTAAAGAAATAACCGTCTTGTAAGTGTGTGGTGCTTCCAGATTGGAAGCTAGTGGCCTGGCATGCTGCACTGAACTAGCTAGGCCATGGCTCCCAGCTGTACCCCTGCCATACACAAGATGGACAGAGCAGACGCCTCAACCTCTGAGAGTTGATGAAGTGACAGGCAAGAAGGGTGTAGTCATATGACATATTCCATAGCTTTAGCTTTGTTACTGTTTGCTACTGCTTTTCAGTATTTTGCATAATCATGTGTATGTTATATAAACATTCATTTCAAGCAATGATGACAGAGTACACTTAGCGAAGATGCCCCTTGTCCCCACTTACTCTCTGTTTCTTGGTACTGAATTACTCTATTAGACAGTTGCAAAGGAATCCTAGGATCCGTCAGCTAAAGATGACTCTGCGCTTATAACAACTATAAAGAAAGAAMCTATCTTGCCAAGACTGATACTTTGAAATTTTATCATAGTGAACCCAGAATTTCATGAAACAAGAATTAGCCATCCCAGATGCATTTTATTGGTTTATAAAAGCAATGCTAAGAGACTTGTTATTTTCCAATCAGAATTTATTATGTTCTCAATTAGAGCAAAGTTACTTTCATTCATATTTTAGAAATCTTAACTTCTAATGCTTCTTTGTTTTTATCAAAATGTTCTTTAAAGCCACAAAGTAAGCAGTACAGACTGCTGTTGTCATAGTTCTTAGTCTCAGAACACTATGAGGGCTTTCTGGGAGGCAGTCTCCCAGACTCGGGAGATCCTGTACCTAGTGAGGAGCTGTGAATTGCTGACCAGCTGTAGGCTCCACTTTGCACTCACCATGGTCTTTCACACACTCAGAGGTGACAAGGTGACACAGCGTGTACTTTATATGCTAAGTACTTGGGCACAGACTACCAAACTAATGTCTAGTTTCTTAGAATCATTTACATCACCACCAATTCTAATTTTAATAAATTTTAATAAATAATACATTAGCATATGAAATGACAATGATAATCCAAATTTTAACCTACATTTCTGCTGTCCTCCCAAGGGAAAATGGAGTTTTACCACCCAAGGAAGCTTGCAAATATTAGTTCAGAAAGCAGAAATAAACAGCTGACTAGAAGATACTATATCCTCTAAAAATTGCTTTCATAGTTTAACACTGAGCAGGAAAAAACAACCATCTAAAACCCAGTGTACTTAATGTGCATCTAGAAACTGTATTAGTTTGGAGTCACTGAAAAGTACACTAACTCATGGTGCGTTAATAGCATCTAATAATCCAACCTGGTCTTTTAGACTTTTATTGCATGAAACAAAATATTTAAAAGTAAAAGAGCTATAATGGAAATTACTATATTACATCATGTTTAAACTCTTATTGTAACAACAAAGTGCTTTCTTAGATTTCAGGTTTCATATATTTGGAAATTTCAATGTTGAAAAATTCCATGGTCCATTTTACAAGTAAACATATATATAACACTTCCTATTCCTGTAAATAAATATCCACAACAATCTTAGAAAACTGAGTCAATAATTTGGTTACATGATACTTCTCTTAAGTAAAATGTTTCCTGGGTTGCAAAATAATTGACAGAATATTCAGGAAAAGGATTATCTTTTATCTAGTTTTTTAACAAGAACAAAAATCTATCCAGAATCCTTGCTTCCATTTCTACATCATGGGCATGATACTCAGCTAGTTAGGTAGTTAAAGTGGTTTATCAACTCTGAACTAAGCTTTAGGTGTAACATGTCTTTGAAAACAAATGAAGTATTTTCCTCTTTTTCATATTTTAAATATGAAAATAATTATTTCAAATTAGCTGTTTATCCAATAAGCAAAATGAAAAAAGTCCTCATTTCTTAAATATCATACAATTTCTCCCCAAAATACTACTAGGCAGTAAACTGAATATATTGTAAACAGGTCAGAGAACCTCACAAATATGACCCTAAGTACATTCAACAAGGAGAAGGTTAAGTAGATTTTAAAAACTCCGTATTTTCCTATTGGAGGATTTCRGATTCAGTGATATTACTGATAACTTCTAAGCCATTCCTAAATACTTTGTAAGCTTTACAAGATCTTGTATGGTATTTAATAAATGAGTGCAGTGGTGCCTTTCCTCCCACATGTAAAAGAAACGGAAATGAACAAGTTAAAAAGCATTTTCCTAACCCTGACTGTAAGTCACAAGCTTGATGCTGCCTGGAGCCAGCTGGCGTGGGGCCATTTACAGTAGGCTGTTTACTCCTGCCTACCAATCATCACAGAGGAAGAGCACTTACAGGCACGGTCTGAATGCTTTCCAACATAGACTAACAGAGGAAAAAGGAGCTTTATTAAACTTTGTAGGTATTATTTTGAAAACTTCAAACTCTTTGAATCCACCTTTTATAACCCAGCATTTTAAAGAGATCCTCAATAAACAATCTTAAAATGAGCTCAACAATGGTTATGTTTTCTACATTTTAAGTAAATTTAAATTATAATTTTTAAAGACTACACATCTACCTTAAGATAGATTTTCACTTTAAATAATTTAATTGAAATTGTCCTTAATAGTACTTAGCATAAACACAGTAGTAAGAAACTGAAGAGCAGACTGTGTAGGGAACAGAAAAGCTCTGATTATAGGAAGAGAAGCAGGAACGAAAAACAACCCAGTGCCTTGCGTCTACGCCCAGGGGCTAGAGTGATTGGCATTAGCCCTTGTAGAACCTTTTCCATCCCTCGTTGTCTAGTTTAATTCAGGGATAACCAAGTAATAAAAATAAAAACCCTTTATCCATTATACTATCTGGACAATTTTAAAATATGACCTGTCTCAGTATTTAGTGCATGCTAACGTGAGAGGCAGGAGGCTATGTCTCAGGTATTTCAGAGTATAATCCTAGGACCAAATCAACAAATATGAACAGTTTCACCCAAATATTAGGAATCAAAATGATTTCAAGGCACACATCTACCTATCACACACATATTTTAAGGTATATGTTTGCAGTGAAAGGGTAAAGAACTACAGAAATGACAGACATCATGACCGTGTTCTGTAGGGAAGGAAGACGCTTCTAAAGCCTGAAGCGCACACAGCCTCCTAATGGAAGACAGGCAGGAAGCACTACTCTGTAGTGTTTAACTTTTCTAGCTTCTTCTATATTTATTTTTTTCCCAGTCAAATTTCCAGTAGATTTTAGGAACTTACACACCTCTTATTGTACTATAAACAAACCATTCCATGATTTCTCTGTTGTTGTACATAAGCAGTTATATTTAATAACCAACCTAAYGGTTGAAGCAAATTACTCTCCCAGCAACATGAGGGTGCCGAGTTTTAGTTTTTGAGTTCCTCAGAACTAGTGGGCACCTTGGCTGCCCTGCCCTGCCCTACACTGCCCTACCCTGCCCTGAGCAAGTTTCTTCGTGAATTCTCTTCAGCGGTCTGATGGTTTAGGCTCTGTAGTACTTGGATCGGTGTTTTTATTCTGCTTTTACTTTTGTGTTCTTTTTACTCATAATTTGTTTCTTCAAATAGAGATCACATGCTAATGTGGTCTGCTTATAACTAAATTATAGTAAACTATTTTCTAAATAGTTGAAAAAGCTTATAGCTAATTATCACATTTAGGTTAGTTAAATTTTCATCCTTCCTTCCCCTCATTCCTGTTCTCTCTCTTTCATTTTCTGTTTCCCTTTACCCCTCCTGATGCCAGGATGGACTCCAGAGCTGTACATACTAGGCAAGGCTGTACTCCACCACTGAAATAGAGCCCTAGCCCATTCCTTTCGAGAGCTTAAAAATAAATACACACCTAAAGTGCTGGGATTAATTGCAACCCACAACTCATGGGTTACTTCTAAATTGTCACTATTGTATAAAATTTAAATCAGATATTGATCAGTTTCCAGTAGTTAGTTTTTGCGAGCTATATATTATTATTGCGAGAGGTCATATATGATCCTGAAAATGCTATAATTAATAAACAAGATGGAAAAAAAATACTTCCATGGCAGGACTGGAGAGGTAGCTCAGTGGTAAAGAGCACTGGCTGCTCTTCCAGAGGACTTGGGTTTGAGCCCCAGCACCTGTACAGCAGCTCTCAGCTGCTCTAACTAGTTCTAGAGGATGCAGTGCTCGCTTCTGGCCWYCTTGGGTACCAAGCATGCAAGTGGTGCAAGGCACTGTCCAAACACATTAAGTAATAAAATTAAAAATCCTACTACAACAGCAGAGGTGCTCACTCAGATCCAAGGACTACAGAAGCATCTATTATTCATTACATGAGCTGAAAGTTTTCTATCTATAATGTATTATTAGTGTATTTGCTACAGGAAAGCAAAGTGGTTTGTCAATACAAATGTTACATACTTGAATTTGCACAAAGGAAATTGAAATTTGACTCAGTAAATATAATAATTATAGCAGTAATTCCACTTCTTTACATACACTTTTAGCTTCTACTTTTCAGTTTTACACAATAAAAAATTTGCTTTGGAAGTTGAAAGAATATACTGTCTATAAATTGAGATTCTCAGCATGAAAAGCTAAAATTGGATAAATTTGAAAGATAAGTATTTTACTCAATAAGTACAAAATTCTAAACAATTTTACAAGAGTTCTATAATCCTCAGATTTAACTGAATTATTGAAAGGCAACTTAACCCTATCTCCTAAACTACAAATGGGATGCTGTGCCCCCATTCTCCTCTCGCCACCCACACTTTTCCTTTTATAGTTCTGCAGAATACCACCTCGAAAATAGCATTCCTAACACTCGACAGAGCAGAAAATGCTGTGCTGATATCTTAGTTATCTTCACTGGAACAATATACACTTTCACAGTTCCATCATAATGTAACCCTCTCTTGTAAGTAGTATAGCAACCAGATGTCTCTAAGGCATTCTTAGGCCCTCTCTCTCATCTTCTCCAGGTCCCCAGCTTCTGTTGACAGTTAAGACTTTCAGAATCAAAACTGACTCTGAAACCTTGGTTAATGGCTGACTAAAAACCTCAAGACCTGTAACAGAAACCACCAGATGCTGTGTTGACCAAACATCTGACCAAGCGAAATGAACAGCGCCGTCCTCTGCAAACAGTGGAGCCATCTCCCTGTTGAGGGTGCTTGTGTTCATGCGCCATACTGAGAGGTGGGGCCATACCTCTCCCTAGCGACACCCCCAGTCCCGTTTATCACCTCAGGGGAAGAAACGTTTACACAGTTACGCTCTGGCCTGTCTTTTCATTAATCTTCTCAAACTTTTTGCTGACATTTAAAAACATTTTTAAAATTTAGTTTATGTGTATGGATGTTTTGCTTGCATGTTTGTGTGTGTGCCTGGTACCCACAAAGGCCAGAAGGGTGTGTCAGAGCCAACGGAACTAGAATTACAGATGGTTGTGAGCCGCCATGTGAGTCTGTAAAGTGAACCTTCTTGAAGAGCATCCAGTGCTTTTAACCACAGAGCTACCTCTCCAGCCCTTGCCGACTATTTTAATAGACATTAAAAAAAAAAAAACACTTGCACTATACAAATTCTCTTTATCAGGGATTCCTGCCCCCCACCCCCTTAATCCTATCTAGTGAAACTCTTGATAGTTCCATTGGTAGACAGATCAGAAGAGGACAGACACCATCGACCTAAAGCTGAGTGCTATAACAGTATATAAAGCAAGTTCTGAAACTTGCTTTTTTTTTTACAGCATACAAAAATCAATACCACTTTTGAAATAAAGTACCAGCTCAATAAAAAAAACAAAGCAAAATTATATTTACAGTTGAAAAAATAGGAACACATTTAACCAATGAAGTTAAAATGTATACACTGGAAACTAAAAATCATTGAGGACAGAAGTGAAAGAGACAATGCAAAGACTGAGTATGTTCATGGCTGGGGTGCAATCAACAAAAATTTAGGGTAGTAGATCAAAATTCCAATTGTGGTAGTCACAGAAGAAGACAATAACCCCAAATTTCATACAGAGAAAAGATGCACACCTAAATCAATACTAAGAAACTAAGTTAAAAGCCTCCTGGTTAAATACTAAACTACATAGACACAGTTAAAACAATACCACACCGAGATAAAAACAGAAACATACTAAGGAAATAGAATAGCCAACCTAGAAGGAAATGGACTTTTGACAATGGCAACAAAGTGATATAAACAAGACCTGGGGACACATGGGGAAAAAGGGAATTTTAGATGTATCTTTACATGATACATAAAAGTCAACTTAAAATAGGACAAAAATCCTATGATCAGAAACCATAAACTCATAAAGAATATAGAGGTAAAAGTCCTTGACATTGGTCTTTGTAGTTATTCCTTGAATATACCATCAAATGTTTATCTTACAAAAGCAAAAGTACATAAATTTAACTCCATTAAACCTAAATACAGGGGAAAATAAAAGGCAGCCCACAGACTTAAGTAAAAATCATTTGAAAATCACATATATGATAAATAGATACCAGTTATAAAATCCAAACCAACATATTCCCTAACAATGTAAGTATTTGTCTTTCTACACACAGATAAGTGTTGTCTTTACCCCTAATCAAAGACTCTTCTCTCTGCGACAGACAGAAACCCCTGCAGAAAACCTCCACCAATTAAAAGGGAGTTGTGGAGCCTAGTCCCGCTGGAGGCATCAACACAACACTCCTGCACCGAAGGCTCGGGAAGCTTGTGGAAGACGGGGCTACAGAACCGTGTRAGCCAGAGGGTCACAGGGTTTGCCGTGGGACTGTGTCTCCTAGTAATGTCAGAAACTACACCCGCAAGTCTCAGCAGCATGACTGTCCGAGCTGAGCCAAACAAAAGCTGTACCAATGGACATGCCAACGTGGACAGAGAGAAGCCCCAGAGGCCTAGCCACACAAAGAGGTATCTGCAACTCAGTAAAGCTAGGAATGGTAGAGGCGGCCTTCCTGGGGAAAAGCATACAATGGGTGTGCAGTGCCACTGACAGATATTTAGGAAAAAATATGTATATGCATGAATGTATGTAATAACAATCAAAGAAAAAACAAGGCCATGAATTCAAAGGACAGTGGGGAGGGCTTTGGAGGGAAGAAAGGGAAGGGAGAAACATAACTGTCATCTTAAAAAGAAAATCTTGACAACTCAATAGGAGAACAAACAACCCAGTTCCAACAATGAACAAAGACTAAATAAACCCCTCTCCCACAAAGGACATAATTCTCTTGAGAAGCAGAAGAACTGCAGAGTTTAAATCAGCCTGGGCTATGCAGTGAGATCTAGTCTCAAAATTGGGGTAGAAGGGAGAAGTGAGAAGACAGAAAAGGAAAACAGGACATAACAGACTAAGAGATGTTATGGTGTAGATTGGCACTGGCATGTGGAAAACAGCATGGAGGTGTCTGGTGTTACAAGCAGAACTTCTGTGAAACCCAGCAATAATTTCTGGGTGATAAAATAACCTCTTGTCAAGACATCAGCACTGCCATGTCCCATGCAGCATCATGCAGACAAGATGTGAAAACAGCCCAAGTGCCCATCAACTGATAAATGGATAAAGAAAATCTACTGTACACTCCCAGACCACCATTCAGCCACACACAAAAGAGGCTGTCGATGGATACATCATGGGTGGACCATGAAGACAATATGCTAAATCAAAGAAGAAGATGCAGAAATTAAAACTTTACAAGATCACATGATGAAAAGAAAGAGGTTTCAAATATATACAAGGGAGTAAGGTCAAAGGTCACAAAAGAATGAACAAGAATTTTATACATGAAGTCTATATCAAGATTTTATTTATTAGATTTTTGTTTTATGCAGATTTTATTGCCATTATGACATGCAATGTTATGTAAGAGGGAAGATAGTAACCATTTTATTTTTTATGAGTATTGTTAACACTGTGTTATAAACCTCAAATATACACAATAAACCCTATTTTGAATAAACAAGACAGTCTCCAATTTCTCTTTTGGTTMTTAGGATTAAACTAAGTGCCTTATCCATGCTAAGTAATCATTCTATTACTGGTTAAGCCCTTAGTGCTTTAATTTTTTAAGAGACAGTAGCCCAGGCTGTCCCTGAATTTTCTCTATAGTCCAGGCAGGTTTTAAATTTGTGAGCTTACTATTTCAAGCCAGAAGGCCAGACTTAAGTCTCAAACTTTCAGCTTCCTTTGTTGACCAGTTCACTAAATTTTTTGTTGTCACATAGAGTAATACTTTTAATAAGACAATAAGGTTTTTTTTTTTTAAGTACCTAGATGTCAAAATGGTCCCTAGAATACTTACTGAAACCTGAACAGTCTATGTACACATGTTCCAAGGTTCTCTGGTAGCTCCTCGGGGACTCTCCACAGCTAACCAGCAGTCAGCAGTATCTATCTGCAAGTGATAAAGAAACGCATGGCCTGTGGCCATCGGTCTCCACCACAGGCTGGAAGCCACTGCTGAAGGGGACCTGCAAATGTTCACCCTGAACCTAGTGAACCAGAAACGACGCACAACTCACAGTCTAAAGCAACAAGACTTACATGGGCACGGGTGAAATACACCGAGCAGGCTGGAAGGCGCATCTGGATGGCCGCTGGCTAGGCAGTGAGCAGAATGTACTTTAAACTCAGAAGCGATTTAGATCTATTTTCCTAAGTGCAGACCTTCCCTTTTTCTAATTTTCGTCAGTGTAGGGAATAGCACTGTGAAGACAGCATAGGCGGCACCACTTGCTTCAGTTAAACACAGCCTGACCAGGTGAGATACCTTCACAGCTTAGAAGAGTCACAAAAGGAAATGGAATAAAAGATACATTTCTGGAAGCTTTCTACAACTTATTTTCTAGAAAATGAAGAATTTCAATTTAGTCCCAAAGAAATTCTCTACTCCTAAACACAGCACATTCTTACAATCCTTTGTGATTGGTAGGGAATGTTCCTTCTTCCAAAGTCTTAAGTATAACACAGATTTACACAATTCCTCCRTTTACTTCATTTAGATCTCCTCAGACGGATTATCCGTATTTTGCTTACCATAAAGCTGGTTTGGTGTAACATGCTACACTTGGGTAGGAGAGCTATGGACGTGTCTTAGTTTGTGCAACCTGAGGTGACAAAATTGCAGCTGCAACAGATAGTAAATAAACTAGCTAAAGCCCTTGGAACAAAGCTAGAGAGTCGGGCTTTCAAAAGGACGGGCGTGTTGCTAGAGATCTAGAAGGCTGTAAGCATGAGTGGGGCTGTTACCCAGTCAGAAAGGCCTGCACAGGCCTAAGCTGCCGCTCCCGAGTGACCTGAGAGCCCAATCCTCCACAGCGGGGCAAAGCAGAGCGCGGTGCTTTCTGCCACACAGGGCCTCTCAACACACTGGACACTGCTGTGCTCCTAGGCATTTAATGCATTTCTGTGCAACTATTAGGTGACCAGCAAGTTTAAAATATAGATACAGATCTATAGAGACGATGTGCACAAATACAAGCTTTATAGCGGAGCTGCGAACAGACACTAACATTGTCTGTCGTGTTTATCAACTTCTAATGCTGGGGAGGGAGGAAAGCAGGCCAACTGCCCTTCCTGTACCACAAGCAGAGTGACCCTTATTGAGTTTCCTGGGTCCAGAAGCGTTTCAGATTTCAGTTTTTCCAAACTGTGAAACATGTATAGAGCTAGGCTGGCTCCAAATCTCTAAAATAGAAACATGAAATCTGAAGTACTCCAAAAATCCAGAACTATCATGTTAGCATTCAAAAAAGTTAGATTTTGGATTTCAGTTTAGGGATGAATCTGTATTAAAATGTCTCATTTCAACAAGAATAAAAATAAAAGATATAAAAAYAAAGGATAGACAATGAACAGGAGAAAAGAAACCAACAGAGAAACACTGCTTCGGAAAGCCTATGCGTATAGTATTGCAAATATACACACTGGCATAAAGAAAACCATGAAATATAAAATTGATATCTCCTTATATTGAAAATATTAACACAGAGGTAGAAGATATGAAATAGAATCAAATAGGAATGCTAAAACAGGGAAGTACTGAAACTGACTGCGTTCACTAGAAAGGCCCAACGGCAGGGTCCGCAGGCAGAGGAGAGAAGCACTGAGGCTGCGGATAACTCAGGGACGTTAGGCAGCCAGAGGACTAGAAAGCACTGAACGGTCCTAGAGATCTGTGGGATGTCATCACTTATGACTATAGACACAAATGTCGCGTCATGAAGAGAGGGAATGTCTAAATATGTGAATATGAAACATCATCAGAATAACACCCAGTAACTCCAAATATGTTCGATTTTAAAATAATTTAGGCACAGCATAATTAAACTATGAAATCTATAGACAGAGAATCCTGAAGGCAATAGAAGGTAATTCATCATATATAATTTTTTCAGCAGAGCCTCAGAGAAAACAGCTGGGGGAAATATTTAAAATATGGAAAGAATTAAATGTCAAAGACTTCTATACCCAGCAATGCCACACTTGAAAACTAAAGGGGAAATTAGAATATTCTAATTCAGGTACTATAAGATGTATTATTTATAGATCTGCCTTTAACAAATACTAAAGAAATTCCTTCAATTTGAAATGAAAGGAGAAATGTATTATTTCACATAAAGAACACCAGGAAAGAGTTGGGTAGATGACTCAGTTGGTAAAATGCCTGGAATACAAACGTGAGCACCCGAGTCAGGGCCCCAGAACCATCGGAAGTCCTCAGCATGGCAGCACATGGAGACCTGGAGCCCACAACCCTGGTGAAGAGGAGTGAGCTCACTGGCCAGACAGCTTAGATGAAAYAGTGAGTTTGTTCAGCTTTGCTGAGACACCCTGTCTCAAACACTAAAGGAGAAGGGCAAGTGACAAACATGGGGGACTACAGTCGATGGTTGATCAAATAGGGGGGGGCACTGGAGACCCACAAGGAAAATGTTTGAATACTAGAAATGTAACATGCCAGAAAGCCATCAAGGAATAGCACGAAGGAAAGTTTAGAGCTACGTATGTCATACATTAAGGATACAGATAAGACAAATAATTTAATAACACATCACAAAGTCTCCCAAAATATGAACAAACAACTCAAAATCAATAAAAAGGAAGAACATCATAAGATGAGTGCATCAATACAAGAGATAGACTCCAAGAGAATAACCCAAAGCAAAAATGAAACAAAGACTGAGTCTTGGGGCTGGAGACACCGTTCAGTGGTTGAGAACGTGCACTGTTCTTACAGAGGACCTGAGTCTGATGTCCAGAGCCCATGCTGAATAGCTCAGAACTGCCTCTATCTCTAGCTCCAGGGGAGTCTGATGCCCAGCACTCACGTGCACACACCTACATGCACATGCGTTACATCCCCCACACTTTTTAGAAAAATAAAATCTAGAAAAAAATTTTCGAGTTCCAACAACCCCCTTTCCCAAAACGACAACCCTTAACAATCCTTGCGGCAACCTCACTGAAAGACACTTAAAAATGTAGAGATGAAAATGAAAATGTAACAAGAAATGCCAGCATTATTGGAAAATGTTTTGGAAAAGTATTTGCGAATAGATTGAGAACCTTAGATGAATGATCAATTTTCTAGATACATATGACCTAATAAAATAAAGCCAAGAAGATACAAAAATATAAATAGAACAATAATAAACAATGAGAACAGAGTAACATCACCTAAGAAAGAAAAGCTCAATCCTACTTGGAGTTTCTGCTAAGATTTACCAGATTTCTACAAGGAACCAAATGTCAGAGACCCAGAATT
>BDUI01000338.1:71334-94073 GCA_002335545.1 Apodemus speciosus | reverse complement strand
ATTAATTAATTAATTAATTAATTAATTAATTTCTTACTTATTCCCTTTACACCCCCCTCACTTCCCCCTCCTGGTCACCCCATACACAATCTTTCCCCATCCCCCTTTCCCCTTCTCCTCTGAGCAGATGGGGGTTCCCTGGGTATCCCCCAATCTTAGCATTTTAAGTCTTTTTAAGCCTAGGTGTTTCCTCTCCCACTGAGGCCAGACAAGGCAGTCTACCTAGAAGAACATATCCCACATACAGCCAACAGATTTTAGGAAAGCCCCCACTCCAGTTGTTGGTGCTAAACAAGAAGGAAGACCCCAATCAAGGACGCGTGATTCTTACTTAGCAGGGGGAATAAAATAGTCACAAGAGCCCTCTTCTTACGGGCATTGCTCCTTGCAGCATCCTCTGACAGCCCTTCTATCTCCTGAATATAACCAGCTAACCAACAGAATGTGGCTGGCACTGAGTTGTCAAAATCTGACTCATTTTTACGTGCTTCTTCTGGCTCTTTGGGAATTCTACTGTTAGGAAAAGCTCAGGCAAGTATGCTAGCAGCTGCCATTTATTAATAAAGCAAATCAAACCTGACCACAAAGACACTGACTGAAGCAAGCTGAGGTCAGTTGAGCCTGGCTAGAATTGGAACTGAGCAGCTAAACTGGACATCCATAAGAAATAATAAATGAATGTTATGTGAAAGCCACTACAAAGCAAATATCAACTCATACACGTYATCAGACAAATATTCTTCCAGCAACCCAATAAGCAAAGGTTGCTTATGAAAGTCTCCAACACTAGAAAACCTTGACACTAAAAGAAATGTTTGACAAATCTTTGATTTAATGGAATTAAGGCTGAAACATAGAATGTCACAAATGTTTCAATGTATATAACAAATTTAAGCAATAGTATGAACTGTTACATATTAGAAAACCTCCATGAAGAAATGAAAGGCTTTATGTGTATATTTGTGTGCATGCATGCCTGTGTGTGCACGCGCATGCCACTATATAGTTGCTGAGAATCAAAACTGAGGTCCTCTGCAAGAGCAGTAAGCGCTCTTAACTGCTAATCCCCCAGGAAACCAATGTCTTTTTTAACTGTGGGATTTGGCTTATATTGAAACATAGAAAAGTCTTTTAATAAGGCTGAGCCATAAGACTTTAAAAGAATTACTCTCTTTAGAAGAAAKTGGAGCCATGAAGGGATCCCACAACAAGAGATGAACTTATTTTGAATACTCTAAGAGCGTGTGAAGCTAGGAGAGAGGCTTGTCTTAAGAATGTGATCCGATTTGCCTTTCCTGAAGTTCTAGTAAGGGTAAGTAGTTGTGAGTAACTCTCCAGAACTGGTGTGGTTGAGTGGGAAGATGGAAGGGTGAAACAGAGAGAGCCTGACAGGAAGCACTCCTTTTAACATCTATCACGCACACAGTTTTTTAGTTCCCCTTCATATTTAAGTCAAAACATACATGTGATAACACTACCAGAAGGCAAAGCTCCCGTTACTTAAGTATAATCCTTACTCTGAAATTTAAAATCACACTGAGCCTATCTTAAGAATATTCACAAAGCCTCACTTGTGAGCAGTGGCATGGTGCTGTGGGCAGACAGACGGCTCATGCAGCGTTTAAGCCACAAGAAGCTCTCTAGTCTGAAGCAACATCACTAAGAATAAGTGCTAATGTTTCATGAGTGCTGTATAAACGCCAGACCGTATGATTCACCAGCAGTGTCTCCTTGTGCCCATATCAAAAGTGAAGAAACAGGTTTGTAGATTGTAAGTTTGATCAAGGTCACATAGGTTTTAATAGATTCAAGCCCAGGAAGTCTGACCTACGATATGATACTAASTGTGCCAGGTCTGGGTTTCCTCCTACAAAATGATGAGATGCCAAGCCCAGCCCCAGCTGGAATTCCATGTTTCTACCACAACAGCGATAGGATGCTCCTTAGTGATGGGTGTACTGAGCACACAGATGAAGAAGAACCTTTACTCACCCACATGCAAATCACCATCTTTTGTCTTCTAAATACAGAGAGAGGGGTCAGTGAGGTGTGTTTGCTCACAAGCAGTTACTCTTGGTCAGTTCACTGCCTCTCCGGCTGCAGCGTTTGAATTTTCTCCTGGCAGAATATACTTTAAGCAAAGTGGCGCATAGTCTCCACTGAAAAGACAATGGAACTCGGCACCTTAAAATCTGTTTCCTTCAAGAACTCTAAATGCAGCGTCCATAGAAGACAACCCAGTGGAGGGCGGGCACAAGGCTGACATGTATTTGGTTTTGCAACTGTGAGAATGGTGCCTCACAGACAGGAAGTGTTCCATGTGGGTACTCTGTTGTCCTGTTGCTAGTGAGTCTTAGAATTCCAATTTTCCCTAAAAGGGATAAAATATATTTAAGGCAAATTCATGCTATTTACTTCCTCCGTACTGTGGACCTTGTTCAAACCACTAATCTAAATTGAGTATTTTACATGCTAAGGTGCTAGAGTGAAAATGTTCCTTGTCCCTAAGAAGACTGGATGTTATTACAAAGAGAGGTCAGACACAGGCACATGCGAGAGTGCAGACACTGCCCCGCCCCCACATACACACAGATCCAGTTTTGGAGGCACACATCTGTAGTCCCAGCCACTCAGCAAACTGAGGCAGAGAAAGATCACTTGAAGCCAGAAAACAACAACCAAAAGCCAAAACAAAGCACCCGTTAAAACTGATCAACAGACTTACACATCCACACCCATATACGTGGATATAAGGAAACAGTATCTGAAGGCACATCTACTGGGCACTTACTGTGCACTAATCACCGTGTCAGGTGAAACAAACAAAACAAAACAAAACCGCCTTGTCAGCAGTTACGTTAGCATAGCAGTAAAGGCCTATTAAGGAAAGAATTCTATCTGGTCAAGAGAAGACAATCTGTGGCCTGGGTGGAGCCCCAACTTTCCAATAAGACCCAGACGACCATCTGGCTACCTGGAGACCCCAGGAGGGTAGGCCCACCTTAGTGTGTCAAAGAGACAGRAGACATTATTTTTTTCTTTCATGAAATACTGTACATTTCCTTCCACGAAATGCCACCCCTGGGATTACATGACATGCAGTTTCACAACTCTGCCCATGAAGTCACACATAACCTCTCCTCTTCTTCCTGTTCTCTAGGCATACCCTCCCTATCCCCCTAGCTCTGGTCTCCATGCTGGCTCAAATGGCACACTTTTCCCTTCTCCATTTTCCTCCTCTCGGCAGCTGCAGAGATTTAAGCTTGTCTGCCCAGGTTGTTTTAAACTCAATAAAACCATCCTTGACTTTGAGCCCATTCTACAAGTATTTTATTAACGAGGCTAAGGACCCCAAGAGGGAGGGGCTCTGACTCCCCCTCATCCCCTGGCATCTATAGAGAGCCTACTTCCCAGGACATTCCCACTGAATGGAGAATGGATTGCCAAGGCTAGCACTACAAGGGAAAGGGAAGGACTGCTCCTTTAGACTCATCGGCGTGGTTAGGTAATGTCCAAAGCAGAGAAAGAGCCTGGACTGCCGGCGGCAAAATGCGTCGGATGGCACACTGCTGGACTGTCATCAACTTTGGGACTTATGGCAGGAAATTAATTTGTAATCATAATGTATGTGTTTTTATTATAAGGAAAAGAAGAAAACCCAAGTGACACTTGATTCCTTGTGAAAAGTTAAATCAGAACCTGGTGTGGTGGCACACACCTGCAGTCCCAGCACAAGAAACAGAGATTGAGACAGGAAAATCAAGAGTTTATTTAATGCCAGTCTGGCCCACACAGAAAACAACATTAGCTGTATATATCTGTTAAGATTTTAATTGTACAGAACTCAGTAACCCAGTTTTAGAATCTAATCTTTGATTTGCAGGGAAGCTTTGGAAAGGGTATTTACTGGAGCCTACAATGGCAAAAATCATCAAACAACCTGAACAGAATATTGTACTATTATTAACAGGCTCCACATCTGTTGATCTGTAAGAAAAGCAAGCTACAGAGAAATGGGTAGATGATGATTCTACTTTTACTTAACAACATACAAATCAGAATGACTTCCTTGGAAGAGAGACTAGGGAAGGCTTGCTACGTACCACCCACATCTATGTGAATAATACAACCATTGATTAGGGGAATAATGTTTAAAGCAGTGTTCTAGGATGATTATTTGGTAGTAAAATGCAGAATGGATAAAAGAGAAAAGAGACAATTAGGGAAACAATTTGGCTAATATTGGTAAGTAACCAAAGTTTGAAGGAAGTCTGTCAGTTTTTTCCTGTTTTGCTAGCATTCCAGGGAGCAAGACCTTAGCTCCTTCTGGGTCCTAGCTTTTGCCCTTCTAATGCATCTCAGTCTTCATGGCCTCAGACAAATGATAATTTCTATGAGATGTTTTAACCTATATTTCAAATTGAAGACTTTGTACACTATAAACTAACCATTTGCTTTGCTGACGCATCTCAGGGKTAAKTTTTGAGAACGTGTATGTTTTAAGGAAACTGTCACTCATGTAACTATCAAACTCTGTTTTGTCTTTATCCCAAGTTGATACAACATCATGAAATACTTTCTCCTCATCCCATTTTAAGAGTTTTGTCTCTTCATTCTCCAGATAKTCACTGAGTGTTTTTTTGTGGGTGCTTTCCGGATGCCCTCCAAAGCCCTTGGTCCATCCCCATTTTTTCCTTTGACACTAGAGAAGTCCACTCTTAAAAGACCTCACCTAATTCTCTTTCAATAGTTAAGCCCTATGTGGCTTGGCAGCATTATTATTATTGTTGTTGCTGTTGTTGTCGTTGTCTGTCTTTGCCAAATTAGACAGTTATCTGAAATACTTAGAAGACAAGACCCTTCTACAAACCTTTTAGGTTGATGACATTATTGTAAAATAAATCAGACCCAAAACACCCATAAGCTGAAAGACAATCTAGAAAATGGGCCACTCCACCTCTTCTAGAATATTCAGTGTTACGAACTATCAAAAATAGCAACAAAAACCAAGCAGACTACTATTTCTTGCCCACCTTTCTAGGTAAGTCAATATAAACAAGTGACGGCTCATCTGCTAGGATAATCTGTTCTCAGCAGAACACTTAGATCCCAACACATGTACATATGGGAATCTCTGCGTGGACATGGGGGGCTGCTTTTATGAAGCAGAGAACTTRGGACATGTGTTGGGGAAAGGAGSCAGGAAGAGGTAGAGAGTCGGAGTGGGGTCAGATATGATTAAGATGTATCATACACATTTATGAACTTTTTAAAGAATAAATAATAAATGCAAAGTTCTGGAGCAGAAGATTACATAGTGGAAGAAACAAACAAACAAGCAAAACCTCCAAACCAAACACCCTCAGGAACATCACTCACAAGCTTTGACTGCCCAAATTTGTTAGAAACGGCAAGAATCAATCCTAGAGTATATTTAGATGCAGACAACAATTAAAACCATTTATGTATGTTCTGTCTTTTTGCATCAACTACTGTCTTAAGACTAGTTTTTTTTTTTTTTTTTAGACTAAAGTCTAAGCCTTCTTCCTGATTTCTATGCCAAGTTTGCTCCTTCGGGGACTCAAGTATCTCTGGCCTACTCTTCTGATGCTGGGATTTAGGAGTAGAGCAAATCTGTAATAGAGAGGACATAAGGTCCCTAAATACATCAAGGCAGAGGAAATAAGGTGTACAATTTGAGAGAGACAGAGGTCTCTCTTATGCAAGTGATATGTAGGTGTGACCTAAATAAAGGGCAGGAAAATATGTGGCTATTTGGGGAAAATATTTCAGATAAAAGTTCTTCAGGCTTGGACCATGCACCAGGGGAGCTAAACTGACAACCATATTCCTCTTAGGGCATGTGGAGACNCAGGAAGAGGTAGAGAGTCGGAGTGGGGTCAGATATGATTAAGATGTATCATACACATTTATGAACTTTTTAAAGAATAAATAATAAATGCAAAGTTCTGGAGCAGAAGATTACATAGTGGAAGAAACAAACAAACAAGCAAAACCTCCAAACCAAACACCCTCAGGAACATCACTCACAAGCTTTGACTGCCCAAATTTGTTAGAAACGGCAAGAATCAATCCTAGAGTATATTTAGATGCAGACAACAATTAAAACCATTTATGTATGTTCTGTCTTTTTGCATCAACTACTGTCTTAAGACTAGTTTTTTTTTTTTTTTTTAGACTAAAGTCTAAGCCTTCTTCCTGATTTCTATGCCAAGTTTGCTCCTTCGGGGACTCAAGTATCTCTGGCCTACTCTTCTGATGCTGGGATTTAGGAGTAGAGCAAATCTGTAATAGAGAGGACATAAGGTCCCTAAATACATCAAGGCAGAGGAAATAAGGTGTACAATTTGAGAGAGACAGAGGTCTCTCTTATGCAAGTGATATGTAGGTGTGACCTAAATAAAGGGCAGGAAAATATGTGGCTATTTGGGGAAAATATTTCAGATAAAAGTTCTTCAGGCTTGGACCATGCACCAGGGGAGCTAAACTGACAACCATATTCCTCTTAGGGCATGTGGAGACRSCACYACATGAGTGTAAGAAGATCAGTCTTAGGCAAGGAAACCCAGTCTTGCATGAGCAGTGTTAGGGTGACAAGTGTGGTCATACTACTTTATCTCGTGATGTGATGACTTCAGTCTGTCCTTGGATGCGTTTTCAGTTTCCATCGTCTTCCTACCAAACCTTCTGAGCCTTTTCTTCCTCCCAGTGGCTGGGTGGAGCTTTGCTGCCGATTCATCCCCACAATCCTTCCACCATGTACTCCATCTCCAGCAAGGGAGTAGGCCTTCTTTAGGCAAACACTTAGAAAAGCAAACTGGGAGGAAGGAGGAACAGGTATGAAAGTTGCCCACTGTTCACCAGCAGGCTCTGTCACTACGTCACCCGTGCCCAGTGCCCAGCTCAGCAGGCATTTCCACTGTAGGCGCAACTGGAACCTCTGTGACGCTCCATTACCCTCCCGCGCACCCTTCTGGAGAACGGCTTCCTAGAMTGTCTCTGCAGCTCTTCCTTTTACAGACATAATGCCATCACCAGGCTTCTTAGGGATGCCCCCATGCCATAGAGGAGCTGAGGCACACAGAAATCTAGCCTAATCAGTCACCAGACAGAAATTTAAATTTTTCATCTTTTTTTTCACCCCATGGCTTTCTAACTTTTCCTTTTGGCTTCCTGATTAGAGCACCTTGGCTCTCTCTGCCTAATGATGCTATTGATCAGCTGGTCATTTGTATCAGTAAGTTAAGCCTAAGAATTACTAGGCATAATTCTTTCCCCTCTTCTTTAACAACATTTCTCCTTAGATTATACTAAGCTCTAGTACCCAGAAACGTTAGTACTGTCATATCATGATGATTTGTCCCTTGTTCTCAGCCACGGAAATCTGATGTTTTGGGGAAGAATAATAAGTATTTAAGAAACTAACTTGTTTTAAATACAGATATGAAAAAGTTCTAAGACTATTCTCAATAAAGAAGCTCTGTCAAAAGAATTTCCGTCCTAACACAATGGGTCCACAAAAGACATGCTGATTGCTGCGACATGTGCCATTTCAAAGCCCAGCGTCCACCCATCTTAACCTGCTGTCACCAACAAACAGGAAAAGAAATGCACATAGAACTTGAGATGAAAATTTTAAGTTCCTAAATGGCTGTCAATAGAAGCTAAAGGAAACTTTACATTTTGAGAACTAAAAGTAGAAGATACTTGAATTTACACTGAACYTATAACTCAAGACTGTTTTATTAGTATAAATAACTTTAGTACACTTGTACTGTTGACTGTAGTCACAAATGGTTAATCCTCTAGGACATGGAGACCCTGGAATAAGGACTTCAATACTTTGAAAATTGGTGTAGGAATTCACACTGTATCTACTCCAAATCTGCAGTCACCAAATTCCTTTCAAGTTGAAGCCAAAGATAGGCCTTCATTCTTGAACATAAAATAAACATGAGAGAGAGAAAAAAAAATCGGGCTTAGAAGTAAGTAATCTTTACTTTTTCTGCACRATACTAAAAAAAGAAGTATGTAAGCTGTTTACTTAAATTCCTTTATAACTTAAAAGAAAGCGCACACCAGGACTTAGCCTCGGAGCACCGTCTGCTTGAGGGAAGAGGGATGCTCCTGCCGGCCTCTGTGTGAGGACCGCACYGGCCTGGCAAGTGGATGGGAAAGGCAAGTTTGGGGGCAGCCGTGTGCACAATAGCCTGTTTTATAGAGGAAGAGGGAGAGGGGGACACGGAAGAGGAGGGGAAGGGAACACCCTAGCTGAACTCATAAATAATCCTCAACAGAAATAAATATTATAAGCCAAGACTGGTTAAATTTCTGAAAGTTTACACATAAGTAATCAAACGAAGAAATAACATTTTTTGGCTAAGAATATTGGTATAGCACTACAGTCTAATAAGTTCATTTTCTTTTTATGATTTACAAGGTGTCTCTAGATGGATTCAAAAGAAGAGCAGCAACAAAACAGCCTCTGGAGGTGGGGGCTCAGAAATCAAACATTTATTCTGGGTTTTTCTATTTGGGGGAAAATATTTTTAAAAACTCTATTCTATTTACATATTTTGTCCTTCATAAACCCAGCTGGGATTCAGAAGAGATGTTTCATATAATTTTCTAATTAAACTTTTTCAATGTTTCTATTTGCAAAATCAGGTTTACAGTAATAATTTATCTATTTAAACTGTTATTTAATTATTTTCCATATTTGACCACATAATGAAAACACACATACACATACATACATGCATACATACATATATACATACACACATATGGGTAGGTGCACATCTGTGAAGATGCCTAAAGAAACCAGAGGTGTCAGATCCCACTGAAACCTGGCTTTTGGGCAGTTATGAGTTGCATGATGTATGTGCTGGGGAGAGTGCGGGCTCTCTGTGAGGGCAGTACGCCCCGGTAACGGTGAGGCCATCTCTCCAGCCGTTACCTCAACTTTTTAACCATCAAAGAAAAAGTTAGTAAATGTCTATAAACAAGTTACATAATGCTCCCAAACTTATGCACCTAGAAAAAGTGTTAGTATTTATGATTCTTAAATATTGAAAGCTTCTTAATTAAYAAACTACCCTTGTATGCATGATTACCTAAGAGTATCAGACAATAAAAATAGAAAGGGAATAGTCTCATGTTTATCGGCAGTGTGGTTAATCAGTATAGCTACTAAATTTAGATGGTATATCTAATGTGTAATAAAAGTCCATGGAATAGGGTTACTGATAGAGGTACTCCCCTGCAAAAAGAGAAAAATATATCTTGAAAAAATAATATTAAGATAATTATCTGAGTTTTAAAAAGATAGTTTAAATGAAATGGATTCATGACATAGTTTGGGGAACTGCATATAGTAGGCATAAAAAGTTTCCAGTGCTTTTTTTTTAGTAGGCAATACCTACACTAGAGATGCAGATACTTGAACTATTATTAGCAAATGAGAGACATCCTGCATTTAACTGAACAGAACTGCCAGAGCTTTAAAACTGCCACCTTGCGTCTTAATGGATTTTTTAATTTTCAGAGTAAACTCGCATCTACAAACTATTTTACATTTTAAGTATTATCATTTTTATTGTGTATGTATATGCTCACGTTATGGGCTTTGCCACAGCATACCTGTGAAAGTCAAAGGAAGACTTTATGGAATAGATTCTCATTTTCCATGGTTATGTAGGCTCTGCCTTCAAACTTAAGTCACCAGGCTTGCACAGAAGGCCTCGACCAGCTGAGCCATTGATATCCTAGCACCTGGCACCTGGCACCTACACATTCTATCYGATGCTAGGTCCTCTAAATGAAACTTACGAGAGTCAGTGAGTGACTGCATACATACATATAGCAGAGGCTTGGTCATCTCTCTCTCATATATATATGCGTATATATATATGCATATATATACATACATACATACATACAGTCACTGTTGGACAGTTAGTGCTAAAGAATGTTGAGGGATTCTAAAATATCAAATAGTAACTAATTCCTTTCAGATCAGCATTACTATTTCCTGTTCTTTTTTTCTTTAAATGTCTTAAATTTCCCAGTTGTAAAACTCAGGTAACAGCTGCTTTTGTCCTACATGTACTCTGACAGACTCAGAAACTTAATGTAACAAGTAGAATAAAGAGTGTCAAAGAATTAAGACATTACATGAGATAAATGTATGAAAAGTGTATAACATGAACTGCAGAATTGTACATGTAGCATAGTGTATATAGCACAGTGTATGTAGTATAGTATATGCAACATAGCGTATATAACAGTGTTATGTAGCCCAGTGTATGCAGCATAGTGTATATAACATAGTGTATGTAACATAGTGTATAAAGCATAGTGTATGTAGCATTGTGTCTATAGCATAGTGTATATAGTATAGTGTATGCAATATGGTGTGTGTAGCATAGTAGATATAACATAGTATATGTAGCATAGTGTATATAACATAGTGTATGCAGCATAGTGTATGCAGCATAGTGTATGCAGCATAGTGTTTGTAAGGAAGTGCTGCCATGTAATTAGTGTTCAGACACCAGAGAACCTACTAGCACTAGGAAGAAAGGATCAGTGACTTTTATGAAGTACCTGCTTGGTCAGTATTATGTCAATTACTTATTGTTTTTACACCCTGGAAGAGCCCTGGATGCTTACTTATTGTTTTTACACCCTGGAAGAGCCCTGGATGTTTTTAACAGCTGCCAAGGGTGGTTCCCGCTGGCTGCACAGCTAATGAAGTGTGTGGTCTTTCCTAAGTACTGCCACGGTCTCCATTTCTCACTGGAAAGTGTGGGGATGGGAATAGATGACTTCTTACCTAACACAAACACAAGCTTTGAGAACTCAGGGGCCCACTTCTTGGATTTGACTACACCAACATTTATATATTATGTGCTATCRAGAATATAATTTTAAGCTCTATCTAATAAAAGTTCAACTCTAAGCTCATTGTTTTGTTTTGTACTTGATACTATATAAAGAAAATGTCAAGAAACAGTCTTTAATATACCATGACCTATCAATTTACACAGACCCACAGACCCAAAGGTGTTTTGATATAATTTGACATAGAAAAAGTATCTTTGATTTCAAAACACACTGGTACCCAGAATCATAGATTGGTTCAGTTTAGCCTTAGAACCCAGGTTGTTTTTGTTTTCCCTTCAGTTACTGTTATTGATTATCCAATTCAAATTGTTTGGAAGAGATGTATGGGAAAAGGAACCAAATTTACGAATTAAGATTAAGGAAGGCTGAAATACCAATTATAAAGCAAAACATAAAAATATGACAACATAAAAGTGTCCACAGCAAACCAGTAAAGCATTAACATTCATGTGACAATCATAAGGTCATAAGCCGCTGCATTGCCCCAACATAAAATAATAAATCATGTACTAAACTGGATATCATTTCACAATAGCTTTCAAAATTTGGCTATCAAATATACTTTCATAATAGTCATGGCTAAATATTATTGTGGAAACTTATGAAATAAACTAGAATAAAGGCTAATTTATTATTTTAAAAGTAAACATAATAAGCTTTAAGTTTGTAAGTTTCAAATACTACATATTTATTAAACTCAAATTACTAACAAAAATAAAAATTCAAGGGAAAATAATGTATAAATAATAATAAGTGTAAGACATGTAAGTCATGTAATTCAACCTTTCTCCTCTCCTTACACACACATACACACACATATGTATGTATGTATGTATATATGTATGTATGTATATTGTGCCCCTATATGTGAATGGAAAAAAATCTAAAATAAGGAGTACCTTATTAAAAATATTGCCTTACAGACACTATAAATCTTGCTGAAGCTTGCTTAAGTGAGAAAAGTATTCTGAAGTACTTAAAATTAATAGCTGGGTTACTCTAAATAAGTATGTTTAAGCACATAGCTCAACCAAAATAGGCTATTAATATTTAAATTGGCTCAGAGAGTAAGTTAAAGGATGACACCCTTTCATTTAAAATAACTGGTTTTAAGGATTCTATTGCGATACAAATAGTTTAAGTGGCTATCTAGTACTTACAGAATCCAATAATTTATGTTGTCATTTGCCTAATTTACTCAATATACTAGTAGAAAAACCTATAACGCATGGAAAGAGTTATACTGCGCAGTCAGTTGGTAGTTTATAAAGAAATATTTACAAGTGCACTGTGAAATAGAAAGCGGCTGCAGCAGCATAAGGCACGTTTCTACGGCGAGATGGTGCACTTGGACCTATGAAACGGTGGGTTGGAGCAGCGTAAGGCACCGCCATTGTTTTAACTAAGTTCAGCCATCACATTTTCTTTAATAACCACTTAAAATGGGTAAAATATGAACTTAATCTTGGCATTAAAGTATATTTTGCCCTTACTTTGATGATTAAAACATCACAAGAAACAACATACCTAGAAACGTTCATTTCTTTGTCGCTCTTAGCCCTCACAAGAAAGCATCATYGGCGCCATTCCTGCCAGCGCACAGGCTTTTAACATTAGAAGAGCAACAGTTGATCTCAATGGGCTTCTGGAATTGGACTTGAAATTATGTTTCTCCCTCTATTACAGGCTCTGTTGCTTCTCTCTTTGTCCCTCCCCCACTGGAAGAGGGGTTGAATCCACTAGCTTCATTTAACCTTGTAATGTATAAGACATTTTAATCTTTAAAGGTTACACCCAAATACAAGAGTGATCACATGATTCAAAAGAAAAGTAAGGAATCACTTTAGAGATTTGTTTTAAAATATAAGTTCCCCTTAGAAGAACTTGACAAATATAAAACCAAGGTAGGAGAAATGAGAGCAGTTGGCTAAATGAAGCTACAGTCAGAAATAATTGATCTATTCTATAAAGACCAAGGAGTGATGTTTTTGTTTTTTTTTTCTTGTTGTAGCTTACTCCAACAACACATTCCTTAAAAATTCTTGATACAATAGGATTCACCACATTATATTCTGCACGCCTCAGAACTACAGACACAAATACTTATTAATTTGGCAACTACTCATACTCTATTAAACAATTACTTTTGACAAAAATAATACCAAGATGGCTTCATAACAGTAAATCTTCCTCAACATGAACTAATTGTGCCTATTTAATTAACTCACACAGTAGAGCCCAAAACCTTATAAGAATGAAATATTATTTAAATATTATTAAAGAGAAAAATGTATTTGAAGAATTATGCTGCAGACCTAACCAAAATCTACATGAAGGTTTCCTAATCCAACCAGGCTAGAGTGCATTGACACTTACATAACTTACCAAGAATTTAACGCTTAGCCTTTCACACTGACACCCAGGGAAAAAAATAACACTCAATACAATCTCTTTCCTCAGCAAATCTTAGAGGCCTCTAAAGTGAGTTTTCCCTTCCTATTCACCCATCTACTGCATCTTGTGCTGCATCCTCATTTGTACAAAGTATATTTCAAAAAAGGTCACAAAATGTATAAACATTCAGTAATATATGGAAAATGGCCAAATAAATTTATAGACAGAAATAGACAAATGACAAAATAACAGTATGAATACAAGCTAATTGTTAATTAGAAATATACAAGGATTAGCCAAAGAAACATTACAAGAATTTCATTAAGTGCTGACTAAAGGCTTATTACATATCTCTATATTAGTCATAGCAATACTAACTTGACACACCTGAGTACACAATAGCTTACATTTCTCTTAAAATCAATCATACTGATCTTTAAAAAGAGGAAGTGATTCTACCATAAAGGTAACACTATATAAGCAAATATGTGTATGCTCAAAAGCAAATCACCTCCAGAAATCATTTTATATAAATGGGTATCAAGAAACCGTAAGCTCAAAAGACCACCGGAGCACCCACTGTCAAAATCTTTAGAAGGCAAGGAACAAGGTCAGACATTAAGCAAGCACCTCTCAAAGTAAAAGGCTAGCTTCACTCTTCCCTATAGATTCTGTCTTAGAAAACATCTAGAAAAACCATCTCATTACTTTTATAAAACTTGACACAGATCTGACCAATAATGAGAGCTGTCCAAAGTGACTCAAGTGTTAGTGTCTTCATTGGCTACCACTCACCGAAGCCCTACCCTCCGTGGAGACGGGGTATACAGGTTCATCTTACAGTATTATTATTTTTCTCTAATCACCCGACCTTTCAGGAAAGAGTCAACTTGCAAACAAATTTCAACCAAAGCTCTAATTCCACTGAAAACCCTTTAATTTTTCCTGCTTATTTTCTGCAATGTCTACTATTAATGTAGAGATGAAACACGGTGTAAGAAAGTCAAATTTCATAGAACTGTGTCTGCTTCAATTATGTTTATGTTAAGCTCACTGGATCTCATTTTGTACCATTAGAATTGGATTAGATCTGACAATCAATAAGCATTACCTCGCTTTACCACCAATGAACTTAAACCTTAAAAACAAAACAAAACAAAATTCTTAATGATGATATTCCTAACTTTCACATGCTAACCTAATGTCATGGTATACTGACATATCTGTAGAAACTGCCTTCTCCCTCAAATATAATATGAAGTAGTGTTTATTAACGTTCTTGGGAGAAAATGTTTTAGTTATTTAAGAATTCAAATTAAAATGTATGCCTTCTTTAAAAATTCCAAGCGATGTTCCTAGTGGCAGTCCTAGTTCTCCGCCTGAAGTCAGAGAGTATTCAATCAAGCTGTGGCCTCAGCATGTTGACTTAGTGGCTGGTGACTCAGGGTCACTGATCATAGCTAGTGTTTGGCAACTACCGTGCATCATATATAGAGAGCAACCAATTTCAGTTCTGCCATGGCTGCTGCTTAGAAACAATAGAAGAATTCAATAAGGGTCAGAAAGGAAACATTGTCTCAATTTATTTGGGTGAAGCTTTGTTCTGGGTAATGGCAGTTCTCAGTGCTAAATGTAAAACTTGTGAGCACCTCCCATAGTCCTGTTAAGGTATTCTGCCTAGTGAGAGATGATAGTGATTAAAATCCAAATCATATGTCAGTATAAAATTAATCATTTCCTGTACATGAAAGAGTCTCTGAGGTGCCACACTGTCATGGCCTTGCCTGTCTCTGTAAGGGCAGAGACCCAACACGAACATGAACACTTTATATGTCATTAAGTGTAAAAGTTAAAGCATTAAAATTACTTAATGATCTAAGGCTAAGACTTATTGTTTATATCCCAGGTTTTTAAGTCTTAATGAAAATTCATAGTGCATGCAAATTAAGTTTGGGTTCCACTATATTTTTCTTATAATAAAAAGTGAAGTTTTATGATGGTTTTCAGGGTAAGAAAGTTTCTAAATGTATTACTTGTCCTTGTGTAATCACATGTTTATAAATCAATTTAACAGCTCCCTATAGATAATCAAGTCAGTTATAATTATTCTTTTATGAAAGTCAGCCACATGAAATCTACTGTCAGAAATTTAAGACTGGAAATTTTAAAGCACAGCCTGTTTCTTAACATCTGAAAAACACAGTTTATGCAATAAGAAACTATTTAAATTTCCTTACTGGGAGTATTTTAAACCCCCAATTCAGAAAGTTAAAATAGTTTTCCCCCAAAGGGACAATTAATTACCAAGTAATAGATCAGTAGTCACTTCTAATAGGTAATATTAGGCTATATAAAAGAAAAGGTGACTTTTCCCTACTCTTGATAAGATATAATTAAGCTATTTTGAAAAAATAGATCATAGTCTAAATCTAATTTTTCCTAATAAGAAACTTTCTATGTGTGGAGTAAAGAGATACCTTTTTGTATGTCAGTGTCTGGATAACCTTCAGAAAAGGGGTATTTTAATAGGGAATTTTAGTTATAAGGATCAGTGATAGATTGCATTGAAATAATTCTTACGAATTTTAAGTAAAGTCCTCTCAAATGACTAATTAATAGGAACAATGAGCAGCACTATCAGAAAAAGCTGACAGGATTACATATACAAGGAAAGGACTCTGTTTTCTACAAAAACAAAACAAAAACCTTAGTGATTAATCTGTCTCGTATCACTACAATCCACGTTTTCTTTGTTATCACACCTAAAATAGATCTATAAGCCAGCATTTATATAACTTGAACATGAGGGTGCAGGGAAGAACCTAAGCCTGCCAGCACGTTTATCTTAACTCACAAGTTTTTTTTTTCCCAGCTACTCCATTCTAGGACCTCTGTGGGGTCAGATGGGAACATCGGGATTCTTTACTGAGAAAAATGAAGAGAGACATACATGGCACTTGCTAATTGAAGGCTGAAAAATTCTAATCATGAGTTACCTACTGGAGCCTCTGCAGGGGCTTTCGAAAGCASGGGCACCAACTCCTTCCTTACAGAGGCTGCAGAGCAGTCCCCAACTGTCTGCTGTAGACTGCTCTAACCTGYAGTCTCGGGCCCTACACACTGCGATGCTGACACTGTAAAAACACAGAAAGCTCCGATCGAATACTCAGTATTACTACTTCCAGTTCTTAACCCTCTAATTGAAAGGTAACACTCCAAGCATTTTCTTGCAATAATATATTCTAAAACAGCTAAATTAATACGCACAATAAATGTATTATATGACTAGACATCTTATTTTCTTGATTTCATGTATTACTTAAGATACTTGTAGAGGGATGTTACTTTAACAGATACTTGTTAGTGAGCAATTCTGATTTAGTTTTCAAATAAAATCTTTAATACTGACCAATGAAAAACAATTACATTTAAGCAAACACCCAAAGTGCTTTTGCAGTGATAAGTCCTTTCACGTTTCTAACACTCCTATACATTCAAAAGACCATTTGTACTGAGTTATTTGCAAGAGTATACAAATCTCTAGAAAACACATACTGATAAAAGAATTCTTAATTTATCAAACTATCTTAAATGTATCATTCTTATGAAACAGAAAAGTGCTAACTTACCTTGAATATCCATTAGAAAACACTGATCGGCCCGGGAAGTTCATAGTCCCCAAGGAAGTCAGGTTGTCCTCGCCAGATCCTTGGCACCTATTCCAGTTTTCAGAACCAACGGGAATTGGTGGAATGACATTAAAAACAGGCTTCTGATCCTGCTGCTGAGAAAGGGATGCTGTATTCATGTCATAGTGGTACATCTGTCCTCCAGAGGTACTCACGCCGTGAACAGAAATGGCAGACATTTTATTCCCAATTATATTTGTCCCAGAAAAGCTTGCCTGACAATAAACCGGGCCCAGTTTCTCTTGCTTAATCACCCCGGGGGTGCAAAGTTCAATGAAATCGTCTTTCTCTGTTTTCACTTGGGGCAGTGCCACACTGCTGGGGTTCGAAGAGATTGTATCTCCAGGATCCTTAATTTTAGGTTTAGTGTCCGGTAGAATAAGAGGCTTACAGTCCTCATTCACGTCCCCTTCCAGAAGGAATGGGTCCTCCTCTCCCGCCAAAGGAGAAAGCAAGTTTTCATCTATCAACAGGTCTGACCTCCACGGACTCTCGTTTGTCTCTTTACCTGGGGACCCAGCAGAAAACTCCAAATCCTGCAAGATGTCAAAGGTACTTTGGTCTGTGGCATATAATTTCACACGGCCACCGTTGGTGCTGGTCTGGCTTTTCCGATTTTGCTGTTCCGAAGATGGATCAGAGTGAGTTTGGGGAAACTCCTTCTCTGTGGGGGTGGCACACCCAGCAGCAGATGTTGAACTCTTGGGGTTCTCTGGAARGCTAGTGGACCTATTGAGGTTTGCAATGCTTTCTTCCAGAAGGCGAAAGTCTGTTTCCCCAGGGGGGAGGCCAACCTGGCCCTGCTGTGGGCAGCCCAAGTCATTCCCCATCACTTTTGTCTCTGTCTCTCCCATATACAGTCCCATGGACAGTGAAACGGCTTTGGATAAATCTGGTTGTTGTTGTTGTTGTTGCTGCTGCTGCTGCTGCTGCTGCTGCTGCTGCTGCTGCTGCACATTGCTTGTTGAGCCTTTTGAAAAATCAAGGAGAATCCTCTGCTGCTTGGAATCTGTGGCTCCTCCCCTCAGGCTTTTATAAAAGTCCATCACGCTCCCCCTCCCCCGACCAAGCAAACTGCTGGGGACTTCGTCTCTACCAGGGGGAGCTAAGGATTCTTTGGAGTCCATTGGCAAATATTAACTACAAAAAAAAAAAAAAAAAAAGACATAATAAGCTATAAAAAAATCACATTACCCCTGATCCGATTAGTAAGAGACAGACTATTAAATAAGCCCTTAGGTAACTACCAAATCAAAGTCTCCATTATCAGAAGAACAGTTCCTATCTTCTAAAATAAAGCAATATCCCCCCCTCCGCCCTCTTCCCATCCACAAAGCAGCTCACTTGTACGATGACAAAGTTACATTGAATTGATTTGAATTTGGCTGTTTATCCTGCCACTAGCTAAATGTACACATTTGGTAACCATGGGGATTGTAATTTGTAACATGTGATTATTGTAAAGGTTCCAATTGATGTCAAAGTATTTAATTTTTTTTTAAAGGCATGATCCTTAAATGTCCAACCCCTTTCCATTAAGAGTGATTCCTTTCTGGAAACCACTACATAAACTGTTTGATAAATGCTACAATATAATTGTTTACACACCTTATGATTCACAATTTCACCTGTGCCAATCCCCACACATCTAAACCTTTCTCCGTACAACCTTGAAGAATTATGCACATTTTATTTGAAAAAAAAAAAAAGCAGTGCTGAGCTGCATATCCTGTAGGACTAGGGAAAGGCTCTTACTTCGAAACTCCATTTTCAACTAAATATGCCTGTCTAGTATCACCTACCTTCAAACTTTGGATATAAGAAATAATATATATTATATATAGTCTAAAATGTACATCTTTAAAAGCAGAGTAGAATGTGTACTGGCTTCTTCACTACAATTTTAACCGATTTAAATAGTTTAATAGAGCAGAGCTTATCAAAATTCCTAACACCAAGATTTACCAAATTGCATTCCTTTTAAAAAATTGTTTAAAATGCTCAATACAAAATATTTTATCTATAAGTTGAAGATTTTTCTTTCCAAATATGTAAATACCAGGAAAAACAGAAAAACTGGACTGTAGAATCACATACAAAGCCAAATAAAAGCCATTCAAGAAAATGCTCAAAATAATTTTCTCTGCAGTTTTAAACCTTAATTGTATTCCTCCAGATTGCTAGTATATTATTAATAATCAAAATGCTTTGAGAGGCTAGCAAAGACTACAACGAATCTATTTGGAATCCCCTCCCACAACATGGTGAAATTTTCCTGAACCAAGACACTAAGTATGACCATCTTCTTTGAAAGGAGAATTCAAGGAAGGTGGAGAGAGGGCTGGGACCTGCCCTGAGATTCTTCCCTGTACAGGACTTCTCTCTCAGAACCCAGGTCCTATACCTCTGATAAGGTCTGATCTCTAAACATAAGACATCAGTTAGACCTTARTGAATTTTCACACCTGCTGCCCCTTCCAGTCTGAAACCATAACAACACTTCATAAAACAAGATGCTCCCCTAAGCGGCATTTATCCCCCAGTTAAAACTGTAAATAACCCTGTGACATTAGTCACAGGAACCATGCCCGGGGTCTTAAGTGATAAGGCCACAAGTACCAAGCCTGGAACCTCAAATGTCAAAGTAGCACTTGTCCAAAAAATAAAATAAAATAAAATAAAATAATTAAATTGCTGCATCAAAAACTGCGACTAGGGAGGGTGTCTTTCTAAAAGGGGACCACTAAGAAAACTCGGGCGCGAAATCGTGCCCCAAAGCTAGTGCCCAAGTTGTCGGGGGTGGGGTTGGGGGAGAAGGAGGGAGAAAGGTGCGAGGTGAAGGCAGAAATGTGTCCAGACCTGTTGAGTTCTCTGCGGCACGCCCACTTCTAGCAGATAAGGCCGGGCGGGCGAAGTCTGGGCTGCAGGCTGCGAGCCCCGAATCCACCCCACAAGCCCGCAGCCCGCAGCCGCGCGCCCCCAGCCCGCGGGTCGCCGACGCCGCTCTGCCTTTCCCCAGGGGAAAGCGGGTGTCCCGGCGGCCCGAGGACAGCGAAGACCGGAGGGCTTGCGGCAAAAGCAAAACCAAAAAGGACGCCAGACTCCCGCCGGGGCGCGCGAGGCTCCGCGGCGGGGCAGCGCGCTGGGCCAGGGATGGCGGTGCGGGGAGAGGAAGCGCCAGCGCTGTCACCGCCGAGGCCCTTTCGTCACCGTCACCCTGCCCTCGCCAGCCTCCACCCCCAAGCCCGGGCTGGCAAAAGTTTGCCAAGTCCGGCCGCCCCGGCTGCCGAGCCCCTCAGGGAGCGCGCCCGGTCCGGCTCACCTCGGCGCGGGCGCCCACTCGCCCGCTCGCCCAGCCCCCGCTCACCTCAGCACCCGCGCGCTCCCCCGCCCGCGGCTCCCACCGCAGCCAGATAAACAAGTCGGCGTGCGGACGCGGGTGGCGCGCGTGTCACCGAGAAGGAAGTCAACAGTCGCCCCCTCTTCTCCATGGGGGAAGGGAGAGCCCCTAGCGCGGAAAGTCACCCGTTCCCGGCTGACAACCCGGGGCCCCAGCGCTGCTCCTGTCTCCCGCGCGCGTCCCCCGTCCCGGCGCCGCGCCGCCCGGCTGCGGCGTCTTGTTCCACCCACTTAGAATCCGTCCCCGACGGGCGGGCGGCGACTCGGGCTCCAGGCACTGACTCGAGCTCGCAAAATGGAGGAGGCGGAGGGGAGGGGGGGAGCGCGGACACGCGAAAGGGCCGCCCGGCCGCGGCAGGCGAGCGGGACCGAGCGAGGGGCGGGCGGAGGCGGCGCCACGGCGCGCACACACTCGCACACACGCGCTCCCACTCCACCCCCGGCCGCTCCCCGCCCGAGGGGCCGCGCCGCGGCCGCGGGGAACGGTGCAACCTGTTGGCGACTGTCGGCAACTGCAAGGGCGCCCGCGGCCCTCGCCCTCTTTTCGCCCAGCGCGCGGGCCCCGCCAGCCCGGCCCCGACGGCGCCTGCAAGCCCGCTGCTCTGGGCATCGCTTCCGCCGGGGCGCGCGCGGCTTCGCCTTTCCCTACCCAGGGAACGGAGAAAAAGTGCGGCAGCGGGTGCCGACCTGGCCTGGGAGGGAAACCGAGTTTCTTTAGTTTCTCTTCTCCCTGGCTCCTTCCCGCCCCCGCCCAGCTCCACGGCTTGGAACCGCTCGGGAGCCCGCCCCGTGGGTCCGCCGCCAGAGCCCCCGATGGTGACAGCCAGCCGGCAGAGCCGCACGGGTGGTCCGCGCCCGCCAACTGCCGAGTTGCGCGAAGTGTGTCACACTAGCAGAGGGGCTACAGGATGGCACGGAAGCGGTGCCGCAGAGCCCCGGCCGCTCTCGGGGCAGGACGGCAGACACGCCCTCTGGGGAGGCTTGAGGAGGGGAGGGCAGAGGAGAGGGTCAGCGAATACATACTGTGAGCCCAGGGGGGGGACTCGCGTGCCGCCAGGTCCCCCACCCCCGCATCGTCTGGGCGGCCCCGTCTGCAGCCGCCGCCGCCGCCGAGCGCGCGCTCGCTCGCAACCGGGAGAAGTTGCAAAGCAGAACCCACCCTCCCCCGCGCCCCGATCGTCCCCCACCCTCTTCCCGAGTCAGAGAGGAGGCGGCGGCGGCGGCGGCGGCAGCAGGAGGCGCCGCCTGCCAAGTTCAACCCCCACCGCTCCCTCCCCGCCTGCCAGCGCGCTCACATTCGGAGGAAGTTGCACGCCGAATGCAAAACCCTCTTAGCAAGCTGGGTTTCTTTGCACTTTAAAAAAAAAAAAATTGTGATTAAGGAAGCCTTACAGGGCGGGAGGGTGTGTGTGCAGGCCTAGAAGCAAGTTGCAGACGGAATAGTAGAGTTGCTGGCGAAGTCCGCCCTCCTCTTACCCCAAACTCCTGACCTCTCCTTCCACCCCCTTCGGGGCCAGCATCCAAGCTCCCCGCGGAGGCCCCTCCCCCGATCTTGACATTTGCTGCTCCAGGCTCGGTGCCTTGCTCAGCCTTCAGAGTTCCAGGGACCCCTCTGCCCCTCCAAATAAAACAAAACATGCATCTTCAAAACGTCGGCGTTCAGCTCCCTCCAGCTGTTCCCAATACGAGCCCCCGGGTCTCCAAGAGAAACACGTGGCCATTCCCCCTAGGACAGGAGAGGGGCGTGTGGTGACTGTGCGACCGCGCAGTACCTGCCCCTAGGGTGTCCGCTGTGCTGGGCAGGCTGGGGCGACGCTGGGACCGTGTCCCCTACCTCGCGCCACAMGCTAAGGTTTGGGGGACTCGGGGGAAGTTGTTGCGGTGTTGCTTTGGGGTGCGAGGAAGTAACTTTTGCTCCCCCACAGGTGCCAGCGCTTGGCACTCATGATAAGAGCGGAGGCTGCCTTGACTCCACCTCATCCCCTCCCCCGGCCGGCGCGCGGCTGYAGCCGCTCGCGCTGCACTTRGACTCAAGGGCGGTCTCCTCTGCCTGACCTCTCGGAGATCCCTGATTGGGGAAGCGCGTGCCGGAAGTCCCTCGCCGCCATCTTGGTAAAGAGCAGTGACGCCGTGCGGTCACCATTTTGGCATAGGTGCTYTTTGGCGTCAAAGYCGAGTCGCCCTTTCTTGGATGGACCACGTAACGGATGCCCAGTGTATGGTTTGCTTTGCACGGGGAGACCGTGGCTGTAAGTGAGTCCCTTGGGCAGAGATGTTGAACAGTCTTTACCTCCATGGGATCCGGGGCCGCCATCTTGGCAAAGGAGC
>BDUI01000337.1:310548-326051 GCA_002335545.1 Apodemus speciosus | reverse complement strand
CCAGACCACGACGAGCTGTTTTAGCTCTGGGTGCAGGCAAGAGCCTGACAGGGTAATTGGCATTGGTCTTGGCCTTTGTCCATGTACCTGGTCTCTGCTGCTAGTAATCTGGAGTGCCCTGAGGCAAGGTGGCTGCCTTGACTGAGATCCGGGCACAGGCTGCACAGACCTCCGAGCGAGTCGGCAGCCGCATGGGTGAGCTCAGTGACCACCGCTGCTCTGACCTGATGCAAGGTGGCTGCCTGGGCTATGATCCCGGGCCCAGAGTGTACAGACCCCCGAGTGAGTTGGTGGCCGTGTGGGTTGGCGACCGCCTGCCAGATTCATACTTTTAATATTTTTAATTTTAATGTTTCCTAACCAAATAATTTGTTTTTCTCTTTGAAAATGATATGTCATAAGTCAAAATATTGTATTTCATTGTGGCTGATAAATATATTTCATATTTCATTCAAATTAGTGTTATACTAAACAATACATTGTAATCTATTAACAAGAGTATGTTTACCATTAGAAATTGGATGTTAGGACCATGTCTTGGTGCTGAAATGGCTCACCCAGCTGATCTTATAGAGTGTCTGAAATGCCAGTACACTTAAATACCTCATTAGAACTGGGGATGAATGAAACTTTTCATCATTCCTGAGCACTGTCTGCTTGTCCTAGGCAACTGTAAAGTAGCCAAACCCTGGTATAAAGCACCAGCTCTTCTATAAATGCTATTTCTGAGAACATTTTCTATTCAGAGTATAAGTTCATAGGGTTAATTGTTTGGAGGTCATCTTGACAAAGTCCCTGTGATCACAGTAGTCCAGTCTCCTGTTATTTTCCTCCATTACACCCTCAGTCTTCTTGCACATCTATTTAGATTCTGAAATGAAGACTTTCAGGATTTTTTTCCATTTTATGACTCCAACCTTTTTCCTCTAAATGCATCTGTCATACCTTCCTAATGTCAGCCTGCTTGTATTCATATGATTTTAATAGTCCCTTTTCCTTACTTATTTGCTTGAACGATGAACACTAGGATCTAAAATAATATGAATTAAGCTACTTCAGGTGCACCATAAAGTATATGTACACATAAAACTAAAGTTTTTCTTTGAATTTTAACACTAAAACAAACAATGCTGTATTTTGTTTTCGCTTCTACTTCTGTATAATAATTCAGATTTCTTCATTATTACTGTTACTGGCAATAACAAAGAGGGATAGAATCACATAGAAATCAAATTGGCTATATTTGGAATTATTTTGTAACTAAGCAACATTGCCACATAGCTCATATTGCCAACCTCCTGCAAAGTTAGATGAAAATTATGTGAGCAATCTCTCCACTTGACTGTGAGCAAAAGTGGAGTTCATCTCTTCAGAGTGAAAAAACAATAATGGAGATTATTCTATTGGCTTCTTTGTAAAACTCAGAGGACATGTGTTCCACTTGTATAGCTGTGAAGGCCTCCTGACCCATGTGGGTTCTTAAATATAGATCATTGTACTGAACTATTTCAGTTTTGGGGTTTGTCTGTGATGGGACTTGGGATGAATCCTTCTGGTAAATAGAGACATTAGCATCACACACAAACTCTGAGATACAGTCACATCTGCAGAGTCAGTTGATGCAAATGAGTAAGCTGCTGCCACTGGCTCGAAAGAGGGAGATCATGTGTTTTGAATGTCAAATATTTTCCTGTAATACATGAAATGTCAACTATTTTGAAGCTGCAAGGAAGAAGTCAGAAAACTAAGTTTGTTTCTTGACTGTATTGGCCATTCAGCATATGGAGAAAAGACCAGCATAGGCGAGGCTGTGGCTTGCAGAGTTCCATGACATTATAGAAAGAACACTGAAAGCGAATCTCTTGCAATCCTCAGGGTATAAAGGAATAGTAAAGAAACAATCTTTCAAATCTACCACTGTGTTATAATATCCTCTCGGACTAGCCCCTGGAGATGGAGGCCCAGGTTGCAAAGCTCCCATGGGCACCATGGCCTCATTAACCTGTCTTAGATCTTGTAACAATCTCCATTTACCGGATTTTTTCTTGATAACAAATATTGGAGTATTCCATGGTGACTGAGATTCTCTTAGATGCCACGCCTCTAGTTGCTCCTGCACTAGTGAAGAGGTGGCTTCTATATTTTCTTTAGATAAAGACCACTGATCAGCCCACCCTGGAATATTATTAAGCCATTGAATTTTATCAGCATGGGATGCAGGCAAGGTAGTGGCCATTATAGAAAATGACCCAAACCTCTAGTGTCAGAGTTAGGCTTAGGACTTTCAAACCTTTTGATGCCTTGTCCTTCTTTTCCTAGCCCCTGACCAGGCAAAAATCCTTGTTCTAGCATTTGCTTAGCCACTACCTCATTAGGACTATATATTATAAGACCCATCTGTGACAAGAGATCTCTTCCCCAAAGGGTAATAGGCAAATCTGGCATAACAGAAGGCTGAATTTGTCATGAATTGCCTTTTTCATCTTTCCAGGTTAGAAGTTTAGCGCTTTGCTTTGGGTTATTGGCGTTACAAATGACGTGAGTGAGCATATCTGACAAGGGCCAAGTTGAAGGCCAATCTTGTCCTCTAATAATTGTCACATCAGCTCCAGTATCTATCAGTCCTTCAAAGCTTTCCCACTCAATTGTTAATTTAAGGTTAGGTCTCTTACTAGTAATAGATTGAACCCAATACACATCAGAGGAACCAAAACCAGTCTTTCCTCTCTCACTCTTAATGAGTCTGGAAGGTAGCAGATGCAAGGGAACTAAGATAAGTTGAGCATTTCTTTGGTTAGCAGGCACAGTTATAATACCATGAGGAGAAGCAGCCATAATTTTAATTTCTCCTTCATAATCATTATCTAGGACACCTGGATAAATCTACAGTCCTTTTACAATGGTACTGCTTTGTCCTAGAAGTAAGTCCAAAATTTCTGCAGGCAGAAGCCCAAAAACTACTGTAGGCAGGGTCTGAACTCCCATTTCCAGGGTTAATATTACATGGGACATGAAATAGAGGTCCAATCCTGCACTTCCTTGTGTTGCCCTGATAAGTTCAAAAATGAATTTCTCCGGCCTGGCAGCAGCTTCATGGCCCCATAAGCTGCTTACTGTGGGCGTCTAGGGGCCTGAGGCTGGCCCCTCTGCTCGTTTCCCAACACGGGATGATCCTGAATACCTGTCTTAGATTTACATTCCCCGACCCAGTGGTTACCCTTCCTGCATCGAGGACAAACTCCTGGGCTGTAACCTGATTGCCCGCTTATAGTGTCTCTGTTCCTAGGACAATCATTTCTAAAATGACTCAAACCTCCACATTTAAAACATGCTTTATTACCTCATTTCTGTGAAAGTATGCTTGCACAGTGATTCCTTGCAAAGCTTCAGCCATGACTACACCTTGATTGTTGGAAGGCCCAATTTCTGCACAAAGGCGAAATGTACCCAGCTAAGTCTGTCTGTGCCTTGTAAGGTCAAATAGTGGCACAACAAAGCTGCATTAGCATTCTCATAAGCCAATTGTGTAACTAAAGGATTTCCAAAAATTCTATTAGCTGTTTTTAGTAGTCTACTCACAAAATCCTGAAAAAGTTCATCAGGAGCCTGTCTAATACTAGCTAAATTTCCACTGAGATCCCCTTTAGTCGGTAATTGATTCCATGCACTGTAGGCAGCCATTGCAACCTCCACATACACTCCAACAAGAAACCCAGTCTGATTAGCATTGTCTTCATATCGACCTCCTAAAAGCATGTTAACATCCCAATTTGGATTACCTGTCTGAGCATTCATCGCGGCAGTTCTCTTACTAGCTTCATACCACTCAGAACTCCAAAGCAAGACATCTCCTCCTGACAAAGTAGCCTTACATACAGTCTTCTAGTCTTGGGGGGGTTAAATTTGACTCCATCAGAGTATCCAAAAAAGCTTGTGTAAAAGAAGCCATAGGGCCATACTGTTCCACAGCTGTTTTTAATTCTTTTATCACTTTGAACTCCAAGGTCTGATATTGTCTAACTCTATTGTTCTGTTGGTCTGTAATCTCAATGATAGGGAAGTCCAGTTCATCAGATATATCCTGCCCTTTCCCTCGAGCTGACTCACAGCTCTTTCCAGCTGAGATTGGCGTGTCTCAGAATTACTGCTCTTTCCTGCACTTGATATCCTTCTTAGCTCCTGTAGCTCATTAGTTAATTTCTGCAACTCAAGTTCAAACTCCAATTTATGTAGTTGCATATCTATCCAGGTATCATCTTGTGCACTAGAGGCCACAAGTGGAGCAGAAGATGCGCTAGGAGGCCAATCCTCACTATAATATTTGGCAGCTCTTTCAACTGAATAAGTTTCTTAGTCTAATGTTAGGTCATCAGTAGTATCTCTATATCTTTCTAATTTAGGGTTGAGAGGATACTTTTCTGAGAAAGTCCTCTCTGGGAGGCATTCTTCCTGAGATTTCTCAAGTTCTCTCTGGATGCTATCTGTTGCCCTCATGGTCTCTTCATCAGTAGCATCTTTTATAAGTGCCTAGAGGCAGAGGGTAGTATTATCTGCCTAGATGGTTCTTAGCACTTCTCCAATTTTTTCCCAGGTTCTCTTATCTAAAGTTCTTTCTTCTCAGAACCATGGGAAACAAGAATCTATCTGATCTAATAGGTCTTCTAACCATTGTTCTTCAAAACCTACCCCTCGTGCCTGAAGCAGTTCGTGAAGGCTGTGGACAAATGCCTGTCTAGAAGTTTCCTGTCCCATTTTCCACTGTCAACCCTTAAGTGAAACAGGTGTTGGGTCTATGCTGTCCCGACTTAGCCCATATCCCTTGCACCTACAAAAACAGCTTCGAAGGCATGACATTTAAGACTAGCGCTAGTATTTAGTGCTGTATGTTGCTCACTGTGTAGTATGCCATCTTATTTCGTTTTCTGCGGAGCTCTGCCAAGACAGCATCACTCAGATGATCGCCCCATGTCTAGCCACACGTTCGGGTGCGCCAATCTGTAGCTGCTCACAGCTACATTGAACTGGTTACCTGGAGAGGGAGCTGGGGATGGATGGGAAGACCAGATGAGAAAGAATTGAGACAAAGTTATTGCTGATCAAAGCCTGAATTTTAATGACTGACTTAGAATTTAAAGGTGGGGGAGAAACCCTTCCCCCCAAATTCCAGGGTCTGTTCAGGAGAAGCAGTTTGGCTGCTCAGCAGGTGTTGGGCCCACAGTTCCCTGGGTCAGAAGCTTAAATGTAGGAAGTTATAGATCTGGAAGAACAATAGACTTGTTCCAAAAGCTCTACCCTAGGTGGGAGGCTGTGGCTAGCACCCAGGTCTGAATTTCCCGCTCAAAGGCTGGAGGAAAGCTTATATGCTGGGGAAAGCTATTTCCTCGTGCTTAAGTGTTAAAGCATTGTCTAATAAATCACCAAGAGCAGTTGAAAATAGTGGCAAGGATAAGAATTTAAATTGAGTGTGCGAACTTCTGGCTTACTGTTCTGGGATAAACTCTTAGTAATTTCTTTACAATCCCTAGAGTTTTTAGAAGGCAGTAGGATGATGATGAAGAACATAGACTTCAGAGACTCTAAAAGCCAGAAGATCATGGACAGATGTCATACAGACCAAAAGAGAACACAAATGCCATCATAAGCTACTATACCCATCAAAACTCTCCATCACCATATATGGAGAAACTGAGATATTATATGACAAAACCAAATTTAAACAATATCTTTCTATTAATCCAGCCCTACAGAGGATAATAGAAAGAAAACTCCAACACAAAGAGGGTACCATCACTCAAGGAAAACCAAGAAATTATTCATCTTACAACAATCCTAAAAGTAGAGGATCCCACAAACATACTACCACCAGGAAGCACAGATGTTCCACCAGGGAAAGATGTTTACCAAGTAGAGAAGAAATATAGTGATGGATTGAATCATACTGAGAGCAAACAGCATCAAATATTTATTCCAATTCTACACAAAGGTCCCCATGAAGGGAGAGGATGTCCCTAGTCCTGCAGTGACTTGATGTGCCAGGGTCAGGTGATACCTAGTGGAGCCCTCCCCTTAGAGTTGAAGGTGAGGAGTTGGGGAAGAGAGGCTCTCTGAGGGGAGACTGGAAAGAGAAGAGGGCTGATATTGGGATGTAATGTGAATAAATAATTAAATAATTGAAAGAATAAAGAATTAGTACTTCAAATTTATGGTCATCTTGTGTATTAAACTGCTGTAAAGTGGATAGTGACCTCAGTGATGCATGCGATTTGTGTGTGTGTGTGTGTGTGTGTGTGTGTGTGTGTATGTGTTTTTATGTGTGTTTATTAGCACCAAGACATTGAGGAAACACCTTTACATAAAAGTGCCACCCAGGTAGCAAATTCAAATATAACTTTCTCATACAAGCTCCCTGACCAGGCTCCAAGGTGTGTTGTGATGGTCCAGTAGTTAATTTTTATAATAAATTAAATATCTCCAAAGCAATATGAAGTAAAATCACATATAAATCATTGGAAAGCACACAGAGTATAAGCTTTGGGTGCTGCTATATGGCTGTTACTAAGAGTAGCCAATCACAATGATGGAAGTAGCTGTAAGTACTCTGTCCAATGGGCCAAGTCCCAAAAGTTTAGTTTAATTTAAAATGAAGGCATAAAGTCCTTAAAATTTATATTGAAGTTATTTTTATTGCTTTAGTGTTCATTATTTCTTATCCATATATTTAAAAATTAGGTTGGATTTGGGTTTAGAATACAATGGAAAATATTTTTCACTGATAGAATACAGAAATACATGCTCTGAGAGTTCTATAGAATGGATAATTTTCAGAGATAGCTGAGGGGGATGAACAGATGCCCTGACATTGGTGACTCACAATCTTCTGTAACTCCAGGTCCAAGGAATTAAAGATGTTTGACCTCCTCTGACACCTTCACACTCATGGATACATACCCCTTCAGCACACACAGGGGGTGGGAGAGGAGAGGAAGAGGAAGAAGGGGGAGGGAAAGATGTTTCTGAACAGGGTACACTGGTCATCTTCTGAGCTCACTTCCTATCTTGGTGCACACTGGCCCCAGCACAGCTCTTCTATGAGGAGAGTGTGGCACTTTTGGGAGCTTTAACTCTGGTGAACTTTGTCATTGTTCCGAGCTCAGATAACCCATCTAAACTACTGAGGGTACAAGTGTACCCAAAGTGTGGGTACAGGAAAGGAATCACAGAAACTCCATTATGTTGTAAATCACAAAACAGAAAGTGGCAGGTATAGTCCAATACCATTGATTGCATTTTCATACTTCATAGAACAGAAAAAACTCTGTACATGATAGAAGTTGGCGCGCCTGGTTCCTTCATATTATTTCTTCATCCACCCTCACTTAGCCCATTCTTTATTCCCCTTATAGTAATGCTGTAAACTCTGCTCACTGTTTAAGGCCATGTCTCTGTGCTGAGAAGTCAGGAGAGTTTTCCAACAGTGGCAACTACTCCACATCTATTTATGAAGGGTCATGTCATAATTACATTGATTTGAAATAAGATGAGACTAATTGACACATCACAGATGAATCACAAACCTGTGATATATTCAGAAGTATCAAATGAGGCCTCTTAATCGCAAATGACACAGGCTTCTGTATCCCAGGGCTCTACTGACCCAAAAACTAGCAAGATGACAGAAAATTAAGTACAATAGCATCCAGTTGTTTGACTCATATACAGAGGTACAGCTATAGCTGAAATCCAGCAGTTGACTTAGGAATGAGTTTTTGTAAATACATTATTTCAAAGTAAAACCATGTGCAACACTATTTCAGAAATAGTCTGTACAATCTCAGAAAGAATGGCTTGTGCTTAAGTCTCTGTTTAATGCTGTCAGTAATAAGTACAGAAGTGTTGGTACCCAGAGGGTTTAATGTTCTCGTTTCTGGGGTTGAGAGTGTCTCATTGAAGATTCCTCTCTGGTCTCTGGTCTGAAACTTGTAGGGTCATCTGGTCTCTTCTTGGAGGCTGCTACCTCCTGACTTCATGGTTTAATGTTAAATCACTATATAGAAATAATTTATATTGGCTAAAAGAGATCCTCTTATTGTAAGAAGACAACATTTTGAAATTGTATTAATAAAAAATTTAAATATACTTTGAGGAAATTAATTCGGTTGTGCTTTTGAATTTGTAGAATGCTTGTGTACATGCTTAAGTACGGACACTACACTGTGAGAACGGCCACATATTACACATGTTTTATGTAGTTTACCAAACACATTTTTTCTGCAGGTTTTCCTTTCCCAACACTATCACTGCCCTCTGATTTATGCAGTCTACATTCTGTTAGTAATTTTTGATAACTTATTTTTTCTGATGTCCTGTAATCCAACAGCAATCTCTCTGGCTTTTTATATGAAGCATTCCAGGTGTTTTGTATCACTCTGTAGCTTTACTGTGTATCGTTCCAGATGGATTGAACCACCATTTGGTCTCTTATCCAGTCACCCTCTCATACTCTCATGGCCCATGTTCAAATCTATTATCTTCATAGTAAAATGCCACAGACCACACATCTCCTGTGCGTACGCTGCTGCACAGCTCACACTTTGCTGTGGCCTACAATGCCACACAGCATCTGGCCATGCTTCATCTTTGGTTACAACTACTACCAGTCCCGTTTTGCTCACTGGAGTCTGTTTAGCAATTCCTGCCTCCTGACCTTTGTATAGTTTACCGTTTCTTCTGGAATATCCATCCCTGTCTGCCCAGGTTGTTTTCTTTTTCCTTCTTATTCTTATGTCTTACATCAATTTTCCATAAAATATCTTCCTTGTCCACCCAGGAGAATCCCTTAACCATCAGTACTCATCTTCCTTAGAGCACTGGCTCTATTTGAAGTTTCACATATCACCCGTCTTCCCTGCTTCAAGAGAAGTTGCTTTTTTTCTTTAAATTCTTTTTAAAAAAGATTTATTTATGTATTTCATGTATGTGAATATTCTATTGTTGTCTTCAGACACTGGATCCCCATTACAGATGGCTGTGAACCACTCTTTGGTTGCTGGGAATTGAACTTGGGACCTCTGGAAGAGCAATCAGTGCTCTTAACCAGTGAGCCATCTCTCCAGCTAGAGAATTCCTTGAGACAAGTAACAATTCATGTATTAAGAGATCACTCATCTCCTTTGTTAAAAATATACMTGAAACACAAAAAATGTTCAATTTTTTATATACCTTTTCATGTATGTGTATATGGATATTTGTTATCTAAGTTTCACATAAATAGTTCACAGAAGACAGTTTTGAATTAAAGAGAGATAGGTACAATCTGATAAAACAAAACAATTCTCAAATAAAAAGAAAACTAAATTTACAGACTATACAAGAATTAGGAACTAGAAAAGGCTGAGTAGGAATGTTATGGTTATAACTTGTGTGTACAAATTACATATGCACCTGATAATATATGAATGGGTGACTTTAAGGTAGACAGGAAAATTAATATGTGCTATCAAAATAATCGTAGGAATCTGGATACTGTTCAATTCTTCAGTGAAATTAATTGACATTTTAAGTGGCTTTCAAGGGAAGGAAATTTGTGTCATTTACACTAGTAGACCACTGAATTTGAGACCTGAGGCCAAAGACTACAAAAATGCCTAAATAGATTTAAATATACAAGACCCATTGTCTAGAAAAATGTAAATAGAGGAATAGTTAATACAACAATCTGAATTACTATGGAACTAAATAGAAATAAATTGCTCAGGAGAAATAGAATAATTAACTGTCATATAGGAAGCAAAAATAGTTAGTAGCACTTAAGAAGCCCAGATATTTTAAGAGACTGTGACTATATATGTTCTTTGGAGACTCTGTCAAGCTTCTAACACTTACATTTATTTCTACTTTGGAACATGATTCATTGAGCCTCTGAGGTGCTTCTATAAATGTTACTTGAAGGGATTTGTTTAAGAAGAGAGTACAATCTGCCCAGACACTACAAACTGCAGAAACTGAGGCTGTTCAAAATGCTACCTGTTCAGAATATGCTGCTTGCACACTCTGACTAAATATAATCAGAAAGGAGGAAGTTGGGTTTGTCTCATCCTTTTTTGCCTTTTAGACAAGTTTTAGATTCTAGAGGGAGGGGCAAATTTGTCAGCTAGGCCTAAATTTCTATTTTAAAAGTAAAGAATGACTTCAAATTCTCAGATTGGGAGTGAGAATTGCCAGTGCTTAGTTCAATGGCCCTAATTACCAGTCCTAACAGTGTTAAGGAGCAGCCCATTATTTTGTTTTAAGGATACTTTTTAAGGCTTATTATTAAGAATAAAATCCCAAAGAAATGAACAGCATTTTTCCATCACATTTGCGTCATGACTCTTTTTAGGGGTAAAGAATGCGATGAGCTGCACAAGGTTCCTTTCAAATGTCTGGTTCCTGTTCTCAGACCTGGAGAGCTCTGTCTGTTTCTTCCATGGCTTCTTGACAGGGACAGCAGCCCTTCTTGGCCCTTATTTTACCCAAGGAGAGTTTAATGGGCAAATCTGTGCTCCTTTATAGGGTTTTTAATAGAATCATCATCATCATCATCATCATCATCATCATCATCATCATCATCATCAATAACAACAGCAGTAGCAACAAAAATCAGGCATAACTTATGCACAGTAAAGTTTCCCATTTTAGTTACTTAGTCAAAAAACACACTTTGTTAAAGATAATAGCTATATACTGAGAATGAGGAAAAATATTCATATCTGGTGACTGTTAAAGGACTACTGGTAGATGGAAAAAACAGTTTGAGGAACATCAAAGGATGTGCTTAATTTTCTACCATAATATTTTGTTCTCTTGTATTGTCTCAACACAGCTAGAAATTACCCTAATATTTGGGTTTTGTGCAGTTTCAGGACTATTATTTAAATCACCAAAGTAGCTATTTCTAAGCCTATGTTTCAAATGCCAATTATTTTGTCTCTAAATTAAAAATGTACTATATGAATAAAGAGTGTTAAAGTACACAATCCATGTTTTCCATGAAGCAGTAAGCTGAATAAGAGGCTCTTTCAAAAGCTGTGTCAAGCAGTGTCTAGAAAATGTGCACCTTCGTACTTCTAGGCGTCCCCTGCATGGGAATGCTCCCCAGACCAGGTACAACATGCAGAACAAAACGTGCTGCTGTCATCTTCTCCTCAGCTTCTCTGCACTACAACATGACAGTTCACATTATTTTACGTCAGTGCCCTTCACATCCAAAGGTTGTGCCACGGCTGCTATTGTTTCCTTCACATAGAGAGACAGTTAACCTTTTGGCCATTTCCCTTGGTATATTTATTATCATTACATTAATTCAAAAATAGAATGCTAATATGAAACAACATATCAAAACATTTTAATTAAAATATGATTACTTAATTTTGCCCCTTCCTTTGTCTCTAGTCCTCCCCCATTTTCCCCCATTTTTCCATGTTTCCCAAATGTCTCCCTCTCAAWTTGATGGATTCTTTTTTATTATCATTATACATACATACATACACACACAAATACAGCCTGCTGCGTCTCTTTTTTGTGTGTATATCGTTTCAGGGCTGACCATTTTTTACTGGATAAACAATGAGGAACACACCAGAGAGAGTCTAATTCTTCCTTTCTCAATGGGGATTCATTGTCTGTACTTCTTTGTCTAGGAATAGGACTCTAAGAGTCCTCTGGATGGACATTAGCATGTATATTGATATTGCTATTTAGAACTTGCCAGGAATTCTGCTGCTAAATTGTATCTCTGAACAGTGATGATATTATCAAAACATTTTATTTGGCATCGAGTCACTCTAGACCGTAGAGAAGCTGCTATGTGTGTTATTACCAATATATTTCACAGGTTTGAACCTTGGTGTACAGTAATGTGATGATCACCATTGTTGACTTGTATGTAGTGTAGAGGAATCATGGAAATAACCAAAGGAACCTATTACCTGCTTCAGCTTGTATTTCTGTCCAGGGAAAATCTCCTTTGTCACCTCCTCAACTAGACATAATCACTGCCTTCTCCATCATTATGCTCTCACTAAGGTCCAGTGGGAACTCCTGATACCATTAATTGAGTTGAAACATGGGCAAGTCACAGCATAACTCATGAGAAAGCTCGTCTCCCATGAGTTATCAGAAAACAGGAACAGTGCAGGAAGACCAACATCAGATAGTTCAGATTACTTCTGTTGTTTCATAACTTTCATGGTTGAGCTATCTTTAACCTTTGTTTAAAGCTATTCCCGAAATACAATACTCAGTTATTATTGAAATTTATGATCTCCTATATCTTGTAGGAGGACTTTGAACTCTTCTTATAAAACAGGGATTTTCTCTAAGTAAAACAACTGTATTTAGAATCATAACAACTCCTAAAACTCTATTGTCACCAAAACAGACGTGAACCAAAGGCAGAGGATAAGAAAGTAAGGAATAAAGCTGTGTGTGCCAGGAAATTACATGAAAATGAAACAATTAGCAAAGAATAAACAGGCTTGATAATCAATAGTGTTGGAAGAACTGGGTATCTATATGCACTCCATTTTTTCCAAAAATCACTCTTTAATACATTTCACAATAATATTTTTTCAGTCAACTAGCAATTTAGTTATTATAATATCTGAAACACTAACATTTATAGAGTAAACATGGAGGCATGACTCTTGCCCAGTATTTTACTAACACTTTATTTATATATATACCTAAAACACGTGTAACAAAACTTAAAATAATAGAGAATTCATAAAATTAACAATTTGCTGTATAACAAAAAAGAAGACAAAAAGACCTTATGGAATGGAATAAAATATTTATGCATTGATCCTTGCTCCTGTGACTGAGTAGACTGGTGCAGACAGGTACACAGGGATCACCCGAGTAGAAGATAGCTTGGGACATGTCCACCAGGGCTCCACCTGCAACCAGGAGCTGGGCAGCACCACAACAATTTGGGCACCTGCCAATTAGAAGATATCTGTTCTGCATTGAGTCCCATAATTAGAGGTGAGGCCACCAACTTCACTCCTGCAACTGAGCAGGCTGTTGCAGCCAGGAAAGCAGAGAGAACCTGAGTGTAAGATCACTTGGGACTCAGTCTTCCAGGGCCCCACCTGCGCCCAGGAGCTGGGCAGGCCCACAGCAATCTGTGCCAGGGGTGCTGAGACAGGCTTGCAGGCACAAAGGAGGGACAAGCACCAGCCAGTGACAGCAAGACCAACTAACACCAGAGATAACCAGATGACAAAAGGCAAATATAGGAACGTTACTAACAGAACTCAAGGCAATATGGCACCGTTTGAAACCAATTATCCCACAACATCAAGCCCTGGATACCCCAACACACCAGAAAAGAAATCTGGATTTAAAATCACAGCTCATGATGCTGATGGAGGGGTTCAAGAAGAACATAAGTAACTCCCTTAAAGAAATACAGGAGAACACAAGTAAACRGGGAGAAGCCCTTGAAGAACTAAGGGAAAACACAACAAAACAGGTAAAGGAATTAAACAAAGCCCTCCAAGATCTAAAGATGGGGTTAGAGACAATAAAGAAATGGCAAATGGAACAACTCAGGACATAGGAAACTTAGGAAAGAAGTCAGGAGTCATGGATCCAAGCATCAACAACAGAATACAAGAGATAGAAGAGAGAATCTCAGATGCAGAATATACCATAGAAGCAGTGATACAACAGTCAAAAAAAATGAAAAATGCAAAAACCTCCTGACCCAAAACAGCCAGGAAATCCAGGACACAATGAGAAGAATAAACTTAAGGATTATAGGTATAGAAGAGAGTGAAGATTTCCAAATTTGAGGGCCAGTAAATGTCTTCAACAAAATTATAGAAGTAAACTTCCCTAACCTAAAGAAAGAGATGCTCATGAACATACAAGAAGCCTACCAGAACTCCAAATAGATTTGACCGGAAAAGAAATTCCTCCTGTCACATAACAATTAAAACACCAAATGTACTAAACAAAGAAAGAATATTAAAAGCAGTAAGGGGAAAAGGTCAAGTAACATATAAAGGTAGACTTATCAGAATTACACCTGACTTCTCACCAGAGACTATGAAAGCCAGGAGAGCTTGGGAAGATGTCATACAGACACTAAGGGAAGACAAATGCCAACCCAGACTGCAATATCCAGCAAATCTCTCAATTACCATAGATAGAGAAACCAAGGTATTCCATGACAAAAACAAATTTACACAGTATCTTTCCACAAATCCAGCCCTTCAAAGGATAATGAATGGAAAACACCAACAAAAGGAGGGAAACTATACACTAGAAAAAGCAAGAAATTAATCTTCTTTCAACAAACCCAAAAGAAGATAACCACAGAAACATAAAAATTACATAAAAAATAGCAGGAAGCAATAATCACTATTCCTTAATATTTCTTAACATCAATGGACTCAATTACCCAAATAAAAAGACATAGACTAGCAGACTGGACATTTAAACAGGACCCAACATTTTTCTGCATACGGGTAACACATCTCAGAGTCAAAGACAAACACTACCACAGAGTAAAAGGCTGGAAAACAGTTTTCCAAGCAAAAGGTCCTAGGAAACAAGTTGGAGTAGCAATTCTAATATCCAATAAAATAGACATTCAACCAAAAGTCATCCAAAAAATAAGAAGGACACTTTATACTCATCAAAAAAAATCTATCCGGAAGCTAGCTCAGGCAACAGGGAAACCCCAAGTTTAAGACTTCTGGGGACTCGAGCCAACAGACAGCGATCTGCGCTCAAGAGTTAAGCAGAGCAGCGGGCCCTGCAGGCCAGCCAGGCTTGGCTCTGAGCCCTGCAGAAGATCTTGCACTGCCCGCCACCACAGCCTGCCTCTCTGTTGCTTGGACCAGACAGAAGGACCAGGTACCTGTGTTGTCCTGAGTTATACCGAGTTTAAGATCGCGGGGGACACAAACAGCCAGGCAGTAATCTGCGCTTAGGAACTGAGCAGAACAGTGGTTCCTGTAGCCCAGACAGGCACAGGTTCTGCGCCCTGGGGGGATCCTGCTCTCCCTGCCTCCGCCATCTTTGCTACTGTCAGCTCACACCAAGCTAGCTTGAGCAACCAGGAAACCCCAAGATTAAGACCTCTGGGGACTCGAGCCAGCAGACAGCAATCTGCACTCAAGAGTTAAGCAGAGCAGCGGGCCCTGCAAAGGCCGCCATCTTGCCTCAGATCAGAGTAGCTGACAGTCACTGGACTGCATGGCCAACAAATTGCTTTGTGATCTGTGTGAGCTGAACCGAGATTACAGCAAAACCAGCCACCTTGCCTCAGGGCACCTCAGACAGCTAACCAGACAGAGCCCTGTGGACTGAGAATACCACCATCTAGGTTCCAGCAGTCCAACCAGGTAAGCTATACTCCTGTAGGGAATCCCATGGCTAGGCTGAGCCCCGAGTCCCGCCACCATCTTGCAGCAGGTGGCCTGACCAGGTCACCACAAAAAACCAACAGAGGA
>BDUI01000337.1:264998-275885 GCA_002335545.1 Apodemus speciosus | reverse complement strand
ATGTGCATGGTGAGGAGACTCAAAGCAGGGAAAGCCTCCCGTTTAAGGGGGCTACCATTAGTCACATTTAAGGAAAAATATCTTTCCACTGTTTCTAGGACACCACATGCTGTGCTTTATGAAAAGTCCTAAATTTTCTTACAATTTTAAAGATCTATTTTTATTTACATAGATGCCCATGCTGTGTACTGTATGCCATGTGTGAGATACCACAGAACTGAAGTTAGAGATGGTTGGAGGGTGACTGATGTGTGTGCTCAAAACTGAGCAGCATCCTTTGCAAGGGCTTCAATTCTTTTACCTGCTGCTCCATCTCTGTCCTCCATCTTCATGTTTCAATGTGAGTTGTTTCTCCATGAATGTTGCTGAGGCTTTGATTTTTCAAAACCTACTTTGAATAAGATTTTCTAACACTTTGACCCCCTTCTATCCTACCATACAAAGGCAGAGGAGAAAAGGTGGTAAATAGGACAAGGGGATGTGTACCTGTTTAGAAGTAGTTCCTTGGGGGCATTTCCATTTTCTCTTTGTCAGGATACCAGCATTCTGGTTCAGTAGTGTCAGGATATACCAGTCAGCATCATGGTCTAGTAGAAAATGCCAGGCCTCCACTAAATCAGAATGAATCAGCAGGAGCAACCAGCACCAGCCAGCATGCCAGGAGAAGTTCTCTACCGTGCTTCTCTCAAGGAGTGAAGATCAGTGAAATGAATGTGTAAGACCATTAAAGTATTGCAAAGCTAGCTATGCAAGCATCCTCGTCACTGTAAAGTCCTATTTATACTTTCTCCAAACATCTTATGTCTTCCTGTGGGTCTTGCCTCAGAAAAACACCATGCAAGTCTGTCTTAGGAAAACTCCACATAAGCCTGCATCACATGACATATACAGAAACTTCCACATGACATCCCTTGTCCCACACAGTCACAAGTCACATGCTGACAGCCAATCTCCAAAGTGATGGAGTTTATGTTGGAATCTTGGAAGGTGACTAGGCAACGAGGGAGAGATGCTCATGAATGAGATAAACTCTCTTAGACGTTCTAGAGATGACTTCTGTCATAAGATAGCTATACAAGCTCAGGCACAAGCCTTCACCAGGCACGTAGTCTGACTGCATTTAACTTTGGACTTCTTGGTCTCCAAGGCTGAGGAATCAAATCATGTTTTCATGTCACACAGTGTGTGGTGCATTGTTATAGATGCAAAAGCATATTGATCACTCATTCTTGCACATGCAACATTCTCCTTGATCTGTATGCTTCCAGGCTTATGGGGCGGGGGGGGGGTATTTTTTTTAAACAACACATCCATGATGTAAATATTACCAGCATATTTTCTGGGCTTCAGAAATATCTTTCTAAAAGCTCTTAATTTTCTGTGTGTGTCATTACATGGTTTGCAGCACGTTGGATATCTTCTCTCACCCCACTCCGAGTCTCAGAACCAGGCAGGCTCTTCTTGAACCTGGAATTTCCTCACTGAATCCTGCAGGCCCCTTGTGATTCATCTGTCTTTCTTCTCCACAAACTTGGGGTTACAGGCATTTACTGGACTTTCAGCATGTTATATGGATGCTGAGACATCAACTCCCATTCCCATGATTGCATTGTTAGTACTCTTACTATTTGGACATCTTTGCAGCCCCTGCTGTTGTATTTTACCACACATATTGAACAGGGCACTTTTATGTCTCTCATGGCCCCAGAGTCAACACTCAATAGGCAATAACTGCCCTGTTTCTCTCAGAACTTATTTTATAAGGAATCCCTAGCACCCCGTTACACTTCAACTCTTTATTAGCCATATCCCCTAGGCTTGTTTTTGTTTGTTTGTTTGTTTTTACTACTCTGTAGAGCCTTTTCTTCTCACTGTCCATGGCTTTGTATACTTTTCCTGCTATTTATCACTGTCTGCATTCATTTACTTAGGACTGTCAATGGCAGTTTCCATTGTCCTCTCTTCAGTTGTATTATTGTATGTGCTTTGATTGCTTCTGGCAGCACAAGGGCCTGGTTTGATTCCATTTTCTTACTGTTTCTGTGTTATGGTTATTTGGAATTACAAATTGGTTAAATACTTTTTTTTTACCCAGTTAACTATAAATCCTATGTATTCACTTTAATTGCCTTTAGTTTAACAAGAGGACTACTTCTAATTACATTTAATTATTATACTTAATTACACTGTACAGTACTTAGCCCTTGCAACGATTTCAATAACAAAGTGTTACTCTGTAAAACACTTGATTATTTCTATGAAAATGTTTTCCCCTGTATCAGCAAAACAGGTTGAAGAGTATATTCTGTAGATTAGCAAAACCAAGATAAAAAACCCACTCTTTGCCATCAGATCTTCAGATGAAAATGCTCCAGAGTAAACTGCTTTGAATGAACTATTTCAACTATGTATCTGTGGCACCAACTTTTGGCTTAAAGGCCCCATTTATTGAAGAAAAACACCCATTTTCTTTCTATAAGGAAGAAATCTAAACCTAAAAACTGACTTCTTTTAGAATTTTACTTGTGAAAATGTGGTTCCTTAGATAAGGAAGAAGAGTGATTATGAGAGTTAAGTAAGGAATGAAGCACTTTATCATCATGTTGGAAAGGGCACTCTCACTCTCCCTGCATGCACAGCAGTTAACTGCTCTCTCTTCCCAGAGTCCTCCTCTCCTCCTCTGCCTCTCCTTCTTCCCAGCCAGCAAACACAGCACCAAAGCATCCCTCCATTAACATATGTGTTTTGGCCAAGAGGGAACTAAGTCTTTCTTACATTTGAGGAGACCCAGAGATGTAGCTTCAAAGATCCTCACATGCAAGTTAAACAGCTGCAGCTAATGTGTTTAACACAGTCTATGACCTCCTGAGCAGAGCTGTACTGATGGTCTGTGATTCTAGACATTAGCCTTCTCATCTTGTACTGATAACTCATTAACATGTACATTATGATGAATGCCTTTTGAGGTGGTTCACGTGAGAATGACCCCTATAGTCTCAGAGACTATAAGAAAGTCCTCACTTAAATCCTTTATGAGTTGCCTTGGTCATGTTGTCCTATTGGAGGAATAGAACAGTGACTAAGACACCTGTGTGAAATGTGCCTTCCCTATGTAAAAAGAACTTTTGGGCTACACGTGCTTTTATCTTTATATAAATACACACAGGCAAAATTGGGCTAATAAAAGATTGATGATGGGAAAAGGAATGAAATAATCACTCAGCATAGGTTTCATCTTTCATGTCTTATAACACAAGGAGTCAGAATATTGAGGCCATGCTGGGGAGAGAGGCCATTTGATACTTTTGCAGAGCAAGAAGGATAACTGATAAAAAATAGAACAAAAATACACCCCAGGAGAACAGCAAGACTGAAAAGGGATTTGGAACTTATTCAATTCCTGAGGATCCCTTTTTCTGGAAAAAATACATAGAATTACAAAAATAATGTTAGGTAAAAGTTCAACAAAGGGGCCCCCTAAAAGTGAGAGGTGCTTAGCATGCATTACAAATATGTCTGTTTAAACAGAAGACCTAGGGTAGATTAAAAAGCAGGACAGCAAGGGCTGAGGTGTCTTCTGGGTCTCTCATGGAGAGAAGCAGTCACTGCCTAGGCAAGATCACAGGGATACCGTCAAATGATAAGCAATATCTCTGACATGATCGGTGATCTCTAATACTTTAGTTTAATTTCTGTTGCTGTGGCAAAATTATCTGACTAAAGTAATTTAGAAGAAAAAGAGTATTAGCTTATAATTCCAGATTACAGTCCATAATTGGGGTTGTGATCAAAGAAAAAAAAGTCTAAGAAAACTAGTTACATCATTTCTGCAGAGAAAGACAGAAATTAATCAATGCATGGGTGTTCACCAGTTTCTGTGCTTGGACTCTGATAGATTATTCTACATTTATACTATTTTTTAATTAGGGAATGGTGAGGCCCACAGTGGTCATATCTTCTCAAATTAATTAAAACAATCCTTCTGAGACAGGTACAGAAGCAAACAAAATGCAGACAATTTCTCATTGAGACTCTTTCCATTTATTGGGGGTGGGGTGGTCAGGTGACAAATAAAACTAAGTATTGAGCTTATAGGAATGATAAAATATTTTAACTATTTTAAACTTTGTTTACTTATGTGTGGATGTGCATTTTCTGGCAAGGGTGTGAAGGTCAGAGGACAACTTATAGAAGTCAGTTCTCTCTGGGTTCCAGGGAAGAAACTTAGGCCATGAAGCTTGACCCCAAGAATCTGTACCTGCTGTGGCATTTATCAACCACAGAAATCAAGAAATGCCTCTGGTAACATACTACTATCCCTGGCTTCATGTACTACTTCTGCCATACTTTCAATTTCATTATTATGTACTTAGTGGACTAAAATAGGCTAAGTAATGTTCAAATATAAGTATAATATGTTTCACTAAGTTTTTTTGTTAATTAAATTTTCAGGTCAGTTACAGGGTAATGGGTTTCATTGTGGAGTTTTCATATATATTTATGTATATATACATATATATGTATATATATGCATGTGTGTGCTCATATGTATTGATGGAGGAAAATCTTATACAAGCAGATATAGAGGGATTATTGGGATGAAGAAACAGAACCAAAATAGTGTGATATCTGGAAAGACAGAAGAGAGTAGAGGAAGGAGATGTATTTGAACAAAGTATGATTTTTTCCCCGTCAAGACATATTTAGAGATAGATATAATACAACTTCAGCATTAAAACATTGCTTTCTGAGATGGACTTATTTTATAATAATTTCCAGTTGCACTAATTTTGTTACAGATTCTGTGATTTCATTTCTCTCTATGAATGACCATATAACTTGGGTATGGCAGATATACCTTTTAGTGCTGGGACACATCATAATGCTATGTCTAGCTTTCATTTATATACCTTTATGTAGTGATAATTTTGTCATTTTGGTTTCTTTAAAAACACAAAACTATTATAAGAATATGTTTTCATTTTAATCCCTGGTATAGGATATGTAGCTGCTTCAGATTGTCCGCAGATGACTGTGATTTGTCTTGCTCTTGCAGGGGTGTAATTTTGCCAGCATCAGATAGTTTCTGTGGTTGTGCAGTGTTGGGAATTCTGGGGACTTTTCAAAGTGTATATACAATGCTACTGCTCTAGGAGGTGGGGTGGATTGTTGGTTATTGGTTGGTTGCTGCTGGTTCTTGTTAGCTGCATTTTGTTATGTAGTGTGCACGAAAAAGAAAAAAAAAACTAGATAACCTGACAGTGAGGATCAAACTTGCTTCAAGGAACTCAACTCCCCTAATCAGTACAAGTCTAATGATAATGTACACTTTCTTTTTTATACTTTTTTCTCCCCTGTCTAATGTTAGGGTGTTGAAAGGCTAGAAAAAGGATGGAGAAGGGTGGAAGAAAGAAGACCCAACAAAGTGGCATAGATCGGCTACACTTTAATTCTGATTTCTATAGAGGCTGTCCCAGTTCACAAACTCATCATCATCTATTGCCATTTCTTTCCTTTATGGTAGCCAATTTTAATTCATATTCTACTTTCAGTATGACTGTTTAGGGGTTTCCGTGTCTATCTGTCCTACATGGCCTATAGCACTGCTATGGCGGAAGGCAAGAAGGGAGAGTGGTGAAAATCTAATGGCCTTTCAATGGTTTGTCACTCAAGTAACATACCCCCAGTGTGAGTAAGCTCTTCAGCCAGAATTTCAACAGCATTTCTTTACCTAAGACAGAAGGTCTGTGAAAACTGCTGTAGAAGTTCAAGAGCAGGCAAATGTACACTGGCTCAGAGACAAACATTCTTTTTGACTAATCATACACAGGAAACAATTTCAAATGTCTCATTTGTACAGACAACAATTGGAGATTAATGTCAACTATATTTAAAAATGGGTATAGTGGTTTAGGCAAAGCTCTAACTTTAGAATGTCTCTTGGTTAAATGACTAAATGATGCAAAAAAAAAAATGATCACAGTAATCCCCACTCTCATTAGAGACAGAAACCAGGACAGCAGCTCCTAAAGCATTAAGCAAGAGGCCCACAAGGCAACCCAGATCAGCACCTTGCCCTCTGGTTCTTTCTCAGATTTGAATTACTAGATCCTTGTAAATAAAATACACTATCATAGCAAGTCTTTGCAATCTTTCAGAGAAGTCAAATTGAAGAACCTAATCTAACTCTTCATTGAACTACGATATTTTTAACCAGACAAATAAATATTGAGCTTGAGAAATTAAATGAAATTAAAACTCACGTTGAGGCCAGGCAACACTTAGGTGACAACTACAGCTCCACATATCAGTTGGGAGAAAGGTGCTGAACATGAGCGCTGAACAAATAGAAACTAAAAATTAAATTGTTTGATTTCAAGCACATAAAATTTTCATAAGAGGGGTATAACAAAATCTAATGAAAGGGTCTCCATGATTCTTTTACTAATACTTGTTTTCAGTGACATAAAAATTGACTGTTTTACTTATTTTTTTCAAGCATATTTTCTACTGCATGTATATGTATGTATAATATTATTAGTACTTATACAATCTTATGAATTGTTAATATGTTAAATGAAGGTATTTTATTCATTTTTGGTAATGCTGGATTGTGTAACATTGCTTGTTTGGTCAAAATACAGAGAAGCTGCTGTCTTTTAACTTTCAGTTGTTGATGTCGGCCCCTGGCCATTTTGTCTGTTGTTTCACAGTCTTGCCAGACTATTCTTTTGAGTTTGTCTTTCCCTTTTCCTTATAAATGACAAGTGACAGCCTTTGCTCTCCAGTTTGTCTTTTCTTTGAAGAGAGAGATCACCTTATTTTTTAACTGTTGTTTGTTTGTTTGTTTAAACTCTAGATTTTATTCCCCCATCCCAGTCCACCCTCTGACTGTTTCACATCCCATACCTCTTCCTCACCCCTGTCTACACAAGGATGTCCCACCTCTCACCCCCACCCCACCAGACCTCTAAACTTCCTGGGGCCTCCAGTCTCTTGAGGATTGGGTGCATCTTTTCTAACTAAGCCCAGGCCCGGCAGTCCTCTGCTGTATATGTGTTGGGAGCCTCATATCAGCTGTATGGTGGTGTATGTTGGTGGTCCAGTGTTTGAGAGAACTTGGGGCTACAGGTTAATTGAGACTGCTGCTCCTCCTACAGGGTTGACCTCCTCCTCGGCTTCTTCCATCTTTCCCCTAATTCAACCACAGGGGTCAGCAGCTTCTGTCCATTGATTGGGTGCAAATATCTACATCTGACTTTTTCATTTGCTTGTTGGGTCTTTAAGGGATAAGGCATAATAAGTCGCCTTTTGTGAGCACTTCATAGCCTCAGTAATAGTGTCAGGTCTTAGGGCCTCCCTTTGAGCTAGATCCTACTTTGGGCCTGTTGCTGGACCTTCTTTTCCTCAGGCTCCTCTCCATTTCCATCCCTGCAGTTTTTTCAAACAGGAACAATTATGGGTCAGAGTTTCAATTGTGGGATGGCAACCTCATCCCTCACTCGGTGTCTTGTCTCTGTGCTGGAGGTGGGCTCTACAAGTTCCCTCTCCCCAGTCTATGGCATTTCATCTAAGATCCCTCCCTTTGAGTCCTGATAATCTCTCACTTCCCAGGTCTCTGGTACATTCCGCAAAGTCCTCCCAATCTCCTACCTCCTGAGCTTACCTGTTTCCATTCTTTCCACTGGCCCTCAGAGCTTCAGCCTTTTCCTCCCACCCAATACCAGATCATGTTCCACTTTCTACACATCCCCTTTCCCTCCAAGGTCCCTCCCTCCCTCCCCACTAGTGGTTGATTTCTTCTTCCTCCCAAGTGGGACTGAAACATTCTCACTTGGACCCTTCAGCTTATTGAGCTTTTTGAGTTCTGTTGACTGTATCTTGGAAATTCTGTACATTTTTATCCACTTAGGGCCCAGTCATTAAAGGCTAGGCTCACACCAAAAATATAAGAGATCACCCTGTTTCTATGGTGCTCAATCCTATCCTCAGTTAAGAGCCTTGGGGACCCATTTCTACTAATGTACTACACAATCCCCAGTGTGGTTATTTCCCCTTTGTGGTGAGAAAGAGACGTCCTTCACTACAATAGTGTTACCATGGACATAGGAAGAAGTTGATGCTCTGAGATTTCTGAAATGGATAACTTACAAATCATTAACAATCATATCTTCCAACAGTCTATCCTCCCTTCCTCCCTCCCTTTTTCCTCTCTTCCTCCCTTCCTTTCCCCCTTTCTTCTCCCTCCCCCCTCTCTTTTCCTTGCTCCAGAATGTTCATGCTTAACACAGTATGAAACCATTGCTAAAAGGCATCTCAACAGATTTGATTTTCTTATATACTTTTGCTTTTCGAAAAAATAGATGAGTTGCTTCATTAATTTCTTGGTATCTCTGCCTCTCCTCCATATGGCATGACTGGCAGATGGAGACAGAATTACTCGTATATAAAGGGAGAGAGTCCAACTACAAATATATCACAAGAACAGCAAACAAAATCTCATGATTATTGGACAGTAAAATGACAAAGCCCATCTTTGTCTTATGTAGATGGTTTTCAACATGCACACCACAGCCAAACTTGTTTTGTAAGCTGCAAATTTCTAACTGTCCTGCAAAACAATATTAAAAAATACATTTGTCTTCTTGGCTTGGGCAGCGCCAGGTACACAGAGATATCCTGAGTCTAACATTGCTTAGGACGCAGCCCGCCAGGCTTCTGCCTGCACCCACAGCCTGGGCAGCTCTGTGGGCCATCTGTGTGACAGCCCTGTCCAAGGCTGTTTGTCCTGAAGAGGAATCGGCACTTGGAAAGGTCCCTGAAGCATCCAACATCTTCGTTCCTGGACAGAGCAGACAGGCAGTACCAGGTTCACAGAGATATCCCGAGTTTGACATCACTCAGGACACAGCCCTCCAGGCTTCTGCTGCACCCAAGGCCTGGGCAGCTCTGCTGGCAGTCTGTGTGCCAGCCCTGTAGGGGGACATTTGCCCTGCAGAGTGATCGGCATTTGGAGGGGACTTCCACCATCTTGGCTACCGGACAGACCTGATGGGCAACGTTAGGTACACAGAGATATCTCGAGTCTAACATTGCGTAGGACTCAGCCTGCCAGGCTTCTGCCTATGCCCAGGGCCAGGGCAGCTCTGCGGGCCACCTGTGTGCCAGCCCTGTCCTGGGCTGTTTGCCCTGCAGAGTGATCTGCACTTGGAGGGGGTCCACGCTGTGTCCACCATCTTTGATCCTGGGCAGACCAGACAGGCAACACCAGGTACACAGAGACAACCCAAGGATAACATTCCTTGGGGCAAGGCACAACAGGGATCCAGTGGCACCCAAGAATAGGGCAGTACATCAGCAATCTGTGCCAGGGGAAACCCAGTCATCAAGTGGTGCAGGAATACCCTTACAGGCTCACAGAAGGTATAAGCACCAGCCAGTGACTACAGGACCAACTAACCAGATGGCAAAAGGCAAAAGTAGGAATGTTACTAACAGAAACCAAGGCAACATGGCAGCATCTGAACCCAATTCTTCAAACACAGCAAGTCCTGGATACCCCAACACACCAGAAAAACATGATTTGGATTTAAAATCACTTATGATGCTATTAGAGGATTCCAAGAAGGACATAAATAAATCTCTTAAAGAAATACAGGAGAACATGAATAAGGTAGAAGCACTTTTAAAGAAAACACAAAAATCACTTAAAGAAATTCAGGAGAATATGGGTCACCAGATAGAAGCCAGTAAAGAGGAAATGCAAAAATCACTTAAAGAAATGCAGAAGAAATTGGGTCAACAGGCAGAAGTCATGAAAGAGGAAAAACAAAAATCTCTTAAGGAAATATAGGAAAACAAAAACAAGTGAAGGAGCTGAGCAAATCCATCCAGGATCTAAAAACAGGAATAGAAACAACTAAAAAATTACAAAGGAAAACAACTGTGGAAATAGAAAACCTTGGGAAGAAATCAGTGGTCATAGATGCAAATATCAACAAGAGAATACAAGAGATAGAAGAAAGAATCTCAGATGCTGAAGATACCATAGAAAGCATTGACTCAACAGTCAAAGAAAGTGTAAAATGAAAATAACTTATAAGCCAAAACATCCAGGAAATCCAGGACACAATTAGAAGAACAAGCCTAAGAATTACAGGTATAGATGAGAGTGAAGATTTACAACTTAAAGGGCCAGGAAATATCTTCAACAAAATTTAGGAAGAAAACTTCCCTAACCTAAAGAGAGAGATGCCCGTGCATATACAAGAATCCTACAGAACTCCAAATAGACTGGACCAGAACAAAATACCTCCCATCACATAATAATCAAAACCCCAAATGTACTAAACACAATCCCCATAACCCCTAAAGAAATATAAGGGGGCATAGAAAGTCTTCTAACCAAAAAAAGCACAGGACCAGATGGTTTTAGTGCAGAATTCTATCAGACCTTCAAAGAAGACCTAACACCAAACTATTCCACAAAATAGAAACAGAAGGAACACTACCCAACTCGTTCTATGAAGCCACAATTACACTGATACCAAAACCACACAACGATCCAACAAAGAAAGAGAACTTCAGACCAATTTCTCTTATGAATATTGATGAAAAATATTCAATAAAATTCTTGCCAACGAATCCAAGAACACATCAAAACAGTCATTCACCATGATCAAGTAGGCTTCATCCCAGGGATGCAGGGATGATTTAATATACAGAAATCCACCAATACAATCCACTACATAAACAAACTCAAATAAAAAAACACATGGTCATTTCATTTGATGCTGAAAAAGCATTTGACAAAATTCAGCATCCTTTCATGCTAAAAGTCTTGGAAAGAGCAGGAATTCAAGGCCCATACCTAAACATAGTAAAAGC
>BDUI01000337.1:234338-244747 GCA_002335545.1 Apodemus speciosus | reverse complement strand
GACTAATGATGTTGAACATTTCTTAAGATGCTTCTCAGCCATCTGAATTTCTTCAGGTGAAAATTCTTTGTTTAGCTCTCTACCCCATTTTTTAATAGGGTTGTTTGGCTCTCTGGAGTCTAACTTCTTGAGTTCTTTGTATATATTGGATATTAGCCTTCTGTTGGATGTAGGGTTGGTGAAGATCCTTTCCCAATTTGTTGGTTGCTGTTTTGTCTGCTTGACAGTGTTCTTTGCCTTACAGAAACTTTGTAATTTTATGAGGTTCGATTTGTCAATTCTTGATCTTAGAGCATAAACTATTGGTGTTCTATTCAGGAACTTTTCCTCTGTGCCCATGTCCTCAAGGGTCTTCCCCAGTTTATTTCGTATTAGTTTCAGTGTCTCTGGTTTTATGTGGAGGTCCTTGATCCACTTGGAGTTGAGCTTAGTACAAGGAGATAAGAATAGATCAATGTTCATTCTTCTGCAAGCTAACCTCCAGTTGAGCAAGCACCTTTTGTTGAAAAGGCTCTCTTTTTTCCACTGGATAGTGTCAGCTCCTTTGTCAAAGATCAGGTGACCATAGGTATATGGGTTCATTTCTGGGTCTTCAATCCTGTTCCATTGATCTCCCTGCCTGTTATTGTACCAATACCATGCAGTTTTTAACACTATTGCTCTGTAGTGTTGCTTGAGGTCTGGGATATTGATTCCCCTGGAAGTTCTTTTACTGTAGAGAATAGTTTTATCTATCCTGGGTTTTTTGTATTCTAGATGAATTTGATAATTGTTCTTTCTAACTCTGTGAAGAACTGAGTTGGGATTTTGATGGGCATTGCATTGAATCTATAGATTGCTTTTGGTAAGATGGCCATTTTTACTATATTAATCCTGCCAATCCATGAGCATGGAAGATTTCCTGTATATTCTTTACCTTTTGATTTGACTGGTGTGTGTGTGTGTGTGTGTGTGTGTGTGTGTGTGTGTGGTATCCCTAAAGCTGTTGCCTGTAAGTGGGATATATTCTACTATCTGGGTTGCCTTGTCTAGTCTCAGAGTGAGATGAAATGCTTAGCCTCTCAGAGACTTGAAGTGCCATGGTGGGGCTGGTACCAAGACCCCCTCCCCCCTGGCCCAGAGAAGAAGGAGAGGGGCAATGGTTTGTGGGAGGGGTTGACCAGGCGGGGGTCAGTGAGTGGGATGTAAAGTGAATAATTAAAAAATAATAATAAAATTAAATTTAAAAAATAGTTTTGAAAGCTGTTAGTTGACTGAGTGTCCTCACTGTGGTTTGACTGTTACATTTCTTATAGTCTCCTTGGAAAAGCAAAGATATCATGCATGATGGGCATATCAACCAGCATGCAATAGTTAATGTTATTGTTATGATAAGGGGGATGACCATAGCCTTTACCTTCAAAGGCTAAAGATTGCTCCTGAAAAGCAAGTGTTTATACAAAAGCTTGACCAATCACAGCAAATACTTTCATGAGTACTATCTGCCTGCTGATCTAATAATTGAGTGTCACCAATAGTGCAGTGACTGCATTTATCATGCTCAGGATTTCTAGCTATGTGGCAGACAAAACAAGCTGACATATTTCTATGATTCCATTCTAAGTGAAAGACATATCCAAAGGGTGATTTTCATTTAACCTATTAAACAAAAAGACAAAATGGAGGCTGATAGGAAGAGAAAAATCCAAACTTCACATGCTCAGAATAAAAATAGTTTCTGTGTCATCATCTGACTCACTAACCTCTTCAGAGTGTCTCAGGACATTTTTTAATCATATTATTTTAGGATCTAGTCCTTGAAGATGAATTATAAAGATGGGTGTTAGGTGATCAGTATGGAGACTGGTTGTCTTAGTCAGGGTTTCTATTCATGCACAAACATCATGACCAATAAGCAAGTAGGGGAGGAAAGTGTTTATTCAGCTTATACTTTCCAAATTTCTGTTAATCACCAAGGGAAGTCAGGACTGGATCTCAAGGAGGTCAGGAGGAATGTTGCTTACTGCCTTGCTTCCCCTGGCTTGCTCGGCTTTCTTTCTTTCTTTCTTTCTTTCTTTCTTTCTTTCTTTCTTTCTTTCTTTCTTTCTTAGTGTTTGTTTTTATTAGATATTTGCTTTATTTACATTTCAAATGGTATTCCCTTTAGTTACTCCTCCGAAAATCTCCTATCCCATCCCCCTTCTCCCTGCTCATTTCCCCCTCCAATTTCCTGACTTGTATTCCCCTATTCTGGGAAATTGAGCCTTCTCAGCAACAATGGTCTCTCCTCTCATCGATGTCTGAACAAATAATATAAAATATCTTGGTGTGAGTCTAACCAAGCAAGTGAAAGATCTGTATGACAAGAATGTCAAGTCTCTGAAGAAAGAAATTGAAGAAGATCTCAGAAGATGGAAAGATCTCCCATGCTCATGGATTGACAGAGGTCACCATCCTTGACCTCAAGCTCTACTACAGAGCAATAGTGACAAAAACTGTATGGTATTGGTACAGAGACAGGCAGGAAGATCAATGGAATAGAACCGAAGACTCAGCTTGCTTTCTTATAGAACCCAACACTACAAGTCCAAGGATGGCACCACTCACAATGGGCCCTCCCAGCTTTGATCACAAAGTGAGAAAATGCCCCACAGCTGGAACTCATGGAGGCAAGTCCCCAATTGAGGTTCCTTTTTCTGAGATAACTCCATCCTGTGTCAAGTTGACACACAAAACCAGCCAGTACAATTGACCCTTGTCAACTTGACACACAAACACATCACTATTAAGCCTCAACCCTTACTGCCATATTCATCCCCAAGATCTAAATAACTTTAAAAGTTCTACAGTTTTTACATATTAAAAGTTAAATCCTCTTAAAATATCCAGTATCTTTTAAAATTCAAAGTTTTTTTTTTTTTTTTAAATTCAAAGTCTCTTAACTGTGAGCTCTACTAAAATACTTCAAGAGAGAAAATTATCAGGGCACAGTCACAGTCAAAAGCAAAATCAAATATTTCAGAGATCTGCTGAGAAATGCCAGAGATGGCATTTAAAAAGTTTAAACTTTCCTGTGAGACAGAGATGCAACTCCTGGAGGCAGCCCTCCAAAAACAACAGACGAGGCACAGACTTGGAGTGTGGTGGCACTAACCACTTAAAAGACCTGCCCTGTGCTTTGCCTTCTGCCAAGGCTCTGCCACGTCTGTAGACACTGTAGGGTTAGCTTGCATATTTTACCACAGTGTGGTCAGTCTTCACAGGTTTCCTTCTCTACAGCAAAAATTTCTTAGACTTTCTGAATCTGGCAGCCTGTGCTCAATGCTCCTCCCTGTGACAAATGAAGGTTCACCTCTGGCCCCAAGAAAACTAATACTGTATCCAAGGGTAACCATCCAGGTAACAAGTATTGTTTATTTGGAGTATATCTTCTCCTATAATTTATCCTTCTCAGATCTCTGACAGAATTGATGGCTAACACAGCTTTATCAGTCTACCAGTAGCTGCCTGGTGAATTCAATTCCTAAGGTCTGGTCTTCCTAGAGCTCTTGGGTCTTCTGGTGAGAAAGGAAATGCATAGACAGGTTTGTTTTACTAACAGGCTTCATGTTAAAGGATAAACATATCTCAGATGTAACTTTAGTATTTAAAGGAACCTGCCTTGCAAAGACTGCCCTCAGGAATCAACTGACCTTGTTTCTTAGTAAATAATTAAATAAAAAGTTTTTAAATTTTTCTAAGCTCTAATTGTGAAAGAAAATATTCTAAGATAAATACAGTTATAAGGCCTGAGGATATAAAAATTTAAATGTATTATAAAGTTCTAAGAAAATAATTAAACATGTAAATACAAGTTATTCTATACTTACTTATACTAAGAGTTCAAAGGGTCAGAGTTTTACCATTGATGAGTAGAGTTCTGACAAGCTAGCAAAGAACTGAGTACTTTTATCAGTCACAAGCTCAAGATTTTAAATTTCCTTTGGTTGTCCTCCAAATATAGACTTGAAGATACATCTCATAATGCTAAAACAAATCTCTGTCCAATCTTACAGACCTTTGGATAAAAACAAAATATTCATGCTTTTAGGCCAAAGCCATAGCTTTTGCTAAAACTCAAACCCATAACTCCAGCTGTCTTAGAGGCACCTGCTAGCTCCTTTTCTATAATGAGGATTTCAGCACAGATTGCAAGCAGTGGTAATGCTAATATATCAAAAACTTTTAACTGTTTTTGTAAACTAAAATAATTCATGCTTTAGGAAATTGAGGAAGTCATAAGACATGAATCCATCTCTCACAGCTCAAAAGGGCTCAACATAAGTAAATCAGTTAACCAGTAGCCCAGATTTTCATCCCTGCGCATTCCTATGGAGCTGGGATCTATGTCTTCTCTGGTCTTGGCCCATCTGCCACAACTATGAGGATTCTGGACCTGGAAACTCAAAATAAAAACATTTCCTTTTAACTTCTTTAACTTTAACTTCTACCCTTAGTCTATATCTGGCTTGGTCAAGTTATACTTGACTGGTGGAACTGGACACTATAGATCATCTGTTAACTCCCAACTGATCTTAAGGTGATGTATATCAGGCCAGCCCCAACTAGTCCTACAAAACCCCAAAGCCCTGAACTTGCTGGAAACTGATGTGAACCAATTTATCAGATGTAATTGCTCACTGTCTTGTCAGCTGGGTCAGCAAACCAGATGCTTCTGATGAATATCCCACTGCCCTAATCCCCTTCCAGTCTTTGTCTATCATTCCAGCCTTCCAGCGCCTGACAATGGCATCCTAATTTCAGCAGCAAATAGTTAAGAGAACACATCACCCCCTACTATCAACAAAGGCTGGAATGTTAGATCCACACAAACTCCCTGCTCTCTTCTTTCTGTCTCTCTGTCTCTCTGTCTCTGTCTCTGTCTCTGTCTCTGTCTGTCTCTGTCTGTCTCTTTCTCTGTCTCTCTCTCTCTCTTTCTCTCTCTCTCTCTCACACACACACACAAATACCTATACACCCACACCCCTACCCTCATATACACATGTGCACATTCGCACATGGACATAGCCTATTGGCATACCAAGCTCTGTGACTGTCAAAAGGGACATTTAAAAACCCAACAATCATCATTCAATAATCATCAACAGGTAATTTCATTAACTAAAATAGTTCTACAATATGATAAGTAACCTGCTCTATGTAGAACAAAAAGGATGGCTTTAGAAAAATATGCTTTCTATGCTGACCAATCAGATATAACTACAGAGACCTTAGCCATGATACAAATATTGTGTCCATCAAATAAAAAGTGCTAAGAGACTTGTATTCCACTAAAATTATCAGACCACACAACAAACATAAATAACAGTACCCTATCAAGGATTTGAATGGGGCACATGAGACAAGGTTGCACTAATAGACCACCTAACTCCATCTTAAGTATAAAAGCCTTTTCTTATATGGTCAGTAAAAGTTCATTGCTGTTTGATATAAAATTCAAGTTGCTTCAACCTGTTTCTGGAATTTGATGTGCTCCCCACCATATGGGATATGGTGAATAATAATTTATATGCACCATGACAAGATTAGATAATCTGCCATGTAATTTTGAAATATTTAGCCAAGTCTCCAACACTTAACATCCCCTACCTTTGCAGGTGATTTTACTACATAAAGTCTACCTTCTCCCATGTTCAGTGATAGTCCTGTCTGACAGAAAATAATGCTTGCTTAATTTGACCAAAGAATTTGGGTAATGGTCTTTAATCTCATTCAGTGGTATTAACACTGTACACTTAGGCCCAATATATACAATATTTGTGCAATTAGAGGATGCTTTGCATTTAACACATGGCCAGAAAAGGCTTGTTGTTGAATGACTACAAGTGACCTTTAAACTATCTACATTCCTAGAACATAGGGCTTCTAAAATTGTTAGCGTTTGTTTTTGATTTCATGAAAATTTTATTTTCCCATAGATTTTTCAGTGTTAATTAATTAACTGTAATCACTAGGTATCTATTTTCCTTGTATATTCTCAAAGGCAGCAAGGATAGCTTCTTACTATCCCACAGCTTCCCCTGTACCCTTAGGCACATAGGAAATTTTTTCACCAATGTCTGAAAACACATGAACAATTTCTTTCTTCTTCAGTTACATGAAGTAAGTTTTTATTCCATCCGAGGGGCCAGCCTGGCATTATGACGGAGCTGAAGTGGGCACACATGTAAGATGCGTGTAAGGTCAAAAGATTAATTATTTTTGGACTTTAACTCTATTAGTTAGTGGCTTCTGGAGACTTAGCACTCTTTTGCTTATCCTGTGGCTGAAATTTCTGGATTCTTTTCTCTGTAACTCTCCATGGCTTCTTTTCTCTTTATCTTTCTGTGCTTCATTTTTATCTTGCAAATCTCTGTGCTTTATTAAATGCTGTCTCTTTATTTTCTAACTGTCTATTACTGTTATTTGCTTTATTAAGTACTGAAAACTTAACTCTTTATTTACTATCATTGTTCTGTGATTCATTAAACCCTGGGGAATCTTACCTGTTACTGTTCTGTGCTAAACAAAAAAAAACTTAACTTGTTCTTACTGTTCTGTTCCTTATTAAGTACTGGGGACTTAACTCTTTATCTCTCTATTATTTATGAATCTTGGCTGGGCAGCACTTGGGAGGCAGAGGCAGGCAGATTTCTGAGTTTGAGGCCAGCCTGGTCTACAGAGTGAGTTCCAGGACAGCCAGGGCTACACAGAGAAACCCTGTCTAAACAAAGAAACAAACAAACAAAACAAGCAAACAACAACAACAAGAAAAATCTCTGTGCTTGATTAGCACTAAAAATCTTTACTCTTACTTAATTTATAATTCTCTGCTTGATAAGCTCTAGAAAACACAACTCTGACTTTACAATTCTCTGTGCTGGAAAACTTAACTTTTACTACTTTATAAATATACCGTATAATTTTCTGGCAATTAACATATGCTATATAGCAGCCGGTAATTCAGTGGAGGATTTATTGCTAAGGCTCCTTTCTCTATTGCCCAGAAGCCTTGCCTCAGGCTGGCCAGGTGGGAGGAAGGGTTGGAGCAATTAACATTTATGGAGCCAGGAGAAGAGAATCAGCCTCACGAAAGGAAAAACACAAGCAAATATGTATAAACACACATACATTCATGTTCTCATTCATACACATGTATTTATACATACATTCATACATTCTAGCCGTGCCAGGGTACTTATACACTTACACACACACACACACACACACACACACACACACACACACACACACACACACCTAAACTTACATATGCGTATATTTTCGGTGAAAGAAGTAGATGCCCTCTTAAGCGAGCTCCATATAGCAGGTGTCAAAGCAGAAAGAACTCGCTCATTCTGGATGAAGCATAAGCTTCAACCTTTCTGGCTAGAAAGGTTCTGGCTAGAAAAACCTTCTATCCTTTTATTGCTAAAATAATTAAAAACAACTTGTACAAAAGACTGCCTGCTGTGTTCTGCTCTCTCTGAAGCCCCTTCTCTCTTAGTCTCATTTCTTTTCTCCTTCTGCATTGTTATATTTTGTTATCTTTGCTGTTTATTCTAACTTTATTCTGTTTCTACCTGCTTCTCCTCTCTCCTTCTTCTGCATCTACTTAATTCCACTCTCCTCTTTGTCTCTGCTCATATGTTTATCTCCTCATCTCTGTATCCTATTCTTCTTCTGCCTCCTTAATGCTATCTTTCCTAGTTTTGGGTAGCTTTTCGGGAGAATATGTTGCATGATATTCCAAATGTCTGCAACAATTTCAAACATAAATTTGTTTTTGATTTTGATTTTTTTTAAGACATGGTTTCTCTGTATAGCCCTGGCTGTTCTGGAACTCACTCTGTAGACCAGGCTGGCCTTGAACTAAGAAATCCACCTGCCTCTAACTCCTGAGTGCTAGGATTGAAGGCATGTGCAACCACTGCCAAGCTTCAAACATAAATTTGGATAAAATTGAACAAGAAGATAGAACAGAGATATTTACATGTATTTCCATTAACACTGCCTATCCAATTAGACATTCATTATATGTCACTAGCTGCACAGGTTCATTTGGGAGTTTAAAACTATAATTCTTTGGTCTAAGTTAACATTGAAGTTTTATATAGACAAATCCAGTCACTATTTCATCTCCTGTCCTTGCACTACAGTAAACTATTCATTCCCAGTTTATAGTCTTTAGTTAATAGTTTTACAGCCTAAACAAATGTATGTCAAACTTGTAAATCTATATTAATGCCTGTTTTCTATCTAGTCCAATTAACTGGTGACATGTGAAGACTGGCAGAGTTCTCATTGCAGTTTTCATATCAGAGATGGCTTTAAGTGCAGCCATTATTGTAAAGGGCTTAATAATTAGCAATTACTAGTATAAAATTAGAAAATCTTATGGAATCATCATTAGAAGTTAAGACATCATCTATTTATCTATATTGCATCACTATAGTAGGGTAGGCTAATACCCAGGGAATGTTACATTAATTTAATTGTTATATTATTGCTATGTGGCAGGAGACACATATCAATAGCAAGAATCAATGGATCATTCTCTTAGTGCCTTTCCTCCAGAGCTAACTCATCACAGTCTATGCAAAATGGTGGACATCTCAGGAAAGTCATCTGCTAGTCTTAGCCTMTCCTAGATGGCTCCTTGACAACTCCACAGCCCCATAAAGTCTACTTGTTTATTACTTGTTTACACCGTAAAGTGTGTTATACTTTTGTGCATATATAACATACCCAGAAAGGACAAAATTTCATTAGATTTTACTCAATAACATAATGTTGCCCAACTTTCAAACCCTACCTGCTTCATGAAAATGTTTTATGACCTGAGAGTGCAGCTAGGTCATTTTCCAAAGTCTTTATTTCCATTTATATATTAATAGTCAATATTATTGGTGATTAATATTAGTGTCATTAATTATAATTAATGGTATTAGTATCATTAATAATATTAGTGTCATTAGTGATTTTTGGCTCATTAATACATTAAGTTAAGACACAGTGGCTTTATGATGTTTGGTAGATGAAATCTGGACCAGGAAATGGTTTCTAAACTGAGTATGTTTACCATATCCTCTACAGGCTATAGGTAACTGGGATGAACTTGGCATACATCCATGATAGCGAATCCACAAAAAGCTCCTGAGTTTTCCTAATTGCAGGCTCAGATTCAAATATGATGTTGGTAATATAGAGGAGAGACATTCAATTGTATTTGTTGATTGTCTCAGAAGTCACCCCACATCTAAAGCAAATAGTGAAATGTATGAAGGAATTTTCTGATTGTCTTATATTTCACTTTAGGAGACAATACATAATAAATTATTTCAGATTCTAGTGAAATTTATATACAGATTGATTAAAGCATAGAATTGTGCTACATTAATTATTTCATACCAAAAGAATAGAAGAAAGGGATTTTTTTTTCCTTTCTGTGCACCGAGAGCATTGAAAAAATATTTCCCCATAGAAAGCTGAGTGACATTGTTTATTAGGTTTAGGAGTTTTCTGGTGGAATTTTTGGAGTCACTAAAGTATACTATCATATCATCTACAAATAATGATAGTTTGACTTCTTCCCGAATTGCTCTGTCTAGGATTTTGAGTACTATATTGAATAAGTATAGAGATAGTGGGCAGCCTTTTCTAGTCCCTGATTTTAGTAGAATTGCTTCAAGTTTCTCTCCATTTAGTCTGATGTTGGCAACTGGTTTGCTATATATTGCTTTTACTTTGTTTAGGTAAGGGCCTTGAATTCCTGATCTTTCCAAGACTTATCATGAAGGATTGTTGGATTTTGTCAAATGCTTTCTCAGTATCTAATGAAACTATCATGTGGTTTTTTTTTCTTTGAGCTTGTTTATATAGTGAATTATGTTGATGGATCTCCATATATTGTACGATCCCTGCATCTCTGGGATGAATTCTACTTGATCATGGTGGATGATCATTTTGATGTGTTCTTGGATTCAGTTTGTGAGAATTTTATTGAGTATTTTTGCATTGATATTTGTAAGGAAAATTGGTCTGAAGTTCTCTTTCTTTGTTGGGTCTTTGTGGAGTTTAGGTATCAGAGTAATTGTGGTTCTCAGGGTCCCTAATGGAGAAGCTAGAGATCCAAGGAGCTGAAGGGGTTTGTAGTCCAATAGGAGGAACAATAATATGAACAAACCATTACCCCCAGAGCTCCAAGGGACTAAACCACCAAGCAGAGAATACACATGGAGGGTCCTGTAGGGGGCTGCGAAGTGCTGTGCCTTTAAGAGGCAGGTCTCCGCCTTCTGCCTTCCCAACTGCCAATGCCTTCAGTTGTAAACAACTCCTTATTTGGCTGTTCCTGCTCAGCCTTCCTGTCTCTGCATTGGAGCAGCCTATCA
>BDUI01000337.1:200678-231863 GCA_002335545.1 Apodemus speciosus | reverse complement strand
AGCCTATCAGCAGAGGCCACATGGCCTGCTAGGATTGGTCAGCACTAGGGTACTTAAGCCTGTGTGGGGATTTCCCCAGAGGCAGTTAGAAGACACTTTTCAAGGATCCTGAGAATAAACTGCATGAAGAAGATCTTCCCTGTGTTGCGTCTTTCTTGCTGGTCGAGGCGGACGCGACAGGGTCCCATGTCTCCAGCCGCATATGTAGCAGAGGATAGCCTTGTCAGACATGAATGAGAGGAGAGGCCCTTGGTCCTGTGAAGGCTGGAGCCCACAGTGTAGGGTAATGCCAGGACAAGGAAGCATGAATGTGTGGGTTGGTGAGCAGGGAGGGGGCATGGGATAGGGAGTTTTCAGAGGGGAAATGAGGAGAAGGAATAACATTTGAAATGTAAATAAAGAAATTATCTAATAAAAATAAAATAGAAAAGAAAGCCAAGTGACTCTTAGAGGAAAATGTTTTATCTCTGTTACATTTTAACTTGAAGCTCAAGTAACCTGTCCTTAGGAGATACTCTTGTACTCTTATAATCAGGCATTAATGAGATAAGTTAGGGTATAAGTCTCCAACTCCTTCTTCTAAGTTCTGCAGAGCTAGGATAGTAGAGAACTAGCTCAGAACAATGGCCTACATGATGCTCTGTCACACCTTGAATGAGAATGTATGTGATTTGCATGTGTGTTTATAGCTACGGGAGCAGCATACTAGGTTAGAGAAGTATTTACTTTAATATTGTACTTTATTTCTAAAATTATGCAAAATTAGTAGCTTTTTGAATATGTGTATGTGTGTGTATGTGCATGTGTATGTGTATATATATGTGCATGTGGAGACACGTGTACACGTGCGTGTGCACAAATACACACACAAACACACATGATATATACAGAGACAGATTTGTTTTATTTTTGTTTCATTCTTGAAAGCTAACTAATGTACTGGAGACCTGGGCCTGAGCAGTTCAGGATCTCTGTTGTATAAGGAAGAACAGAAAGATCCTTTAATATACATTTCCTTCTTCCTTTTAAACATGTTTTCCACATTCTAAGTTTAGATATCTGTGTGTGTGTGTGTGTGAGTGTGTGTGTGTGTGTGTGTGTGTGTGTATGTGTGTGTGTGTTCTAACAGTGCTCTTTGTGAATGAAAGCTTCACTTCTGCATTTTAATATCTCATAGTGCCTGGTGATAGTTCATACATTTTATTTTCTGTCTCCCATTTTTGCACTCAAAGTCAAAACCCTAATAGAGACATTTGGATCAGCTTTTGACATTTAAGATTTGTAAGCCTAGCTATATTACTAAGAATTATAAAAGATAATGCCTATCCTGCTTTGGGTGAAGCTCAATGCAGTTTCACTCTATATTTATTTTAAAACTTTACCTTAATATTCTATTGTAGTAATAGTGAATTTTATTCACTCAAATGAGTGTGGGGATAGCTGTACATAGGAAAACATATGGTAGCAACCATGAATTTTTTCCTGACCATTTTGGTTATTTTACCAGTTTTTCCATTTATAAAGTCTTCATTAAATATGTGAAGGGAATATCCCTAGTCATTGGAAACCCAGTGGGTGAATAGGATAACACATGATGTACTTATAGGTATTTAGAGAGGAGTGAGGGAAATATGAGTGCTTTTCTAACACAGAACCCTAAAAGTAACAAGAGTTAAATACTGAGTCCTTTAGCAGATCTCAATGGAGATGGAAATTCATGGCTAATCTAGCCCATAGAGAATATGCAAAGGCTTATGCAAGGATTAAAGACTCAAATCAGGGATCAAATATTCTTTCAGGGATCACTCTGAAAGAATATTCTAAGCAGAAACAAAGACATGGAAACTTCTGCAAGGGCAGAGAGAATATAGAAATGAGTTTCACTTAAGTAAGGGCTTGAAAGACATTACCAAAATATGGGGACATTATCCCAAGGGTCATTATGAGCTGATACAGTATTGTTGACGGGGGATTTGGTATTGTAGAACATCCTGGGAAATGCATTTGTAGGAGGTGAGAGTGGAGGCAGGAATCCCATTAGGAGGAAATTGTTCAATGATCTAGGCACAAGGTGGTAAAACTAGAATGTAGGCAATAGCTGTGACCATAATGGAGGTCTGTACTTGATGGTAGTTAATGTTCCCATTTCCACATCTCCAGGTCTAAGCAGTGAGTGTCTTTTTAAAGGGTTTCTTCATCTATAGTGACAGAATGCCTTTACATATAGAGTCCTGGAATTCTTACCATTAGGAAGGAGAATTTGCTAGACACTTTGTGTGTAATTCTTCAAATGACTGCTAGCCTCTTTTAAGAGTGGTAATCCTAAGAAAGAGGAATTACTGTTGAGCATTTAGTCCAGATGAGTGGAAAGGACAATACTATATTAGTAGCAAGGATATGGATATCTGTGTCTCCTATGAAATTGCAAGATGCTAGTGATACTGGCGTCCTACAGCTAAGACTTTTTGTGAAGAGGAAGGACTCTGTTGAAAACAGACTCTTTGCAGTCTATAAACACAAAGAGTCCTAATTCATTATGATCTTGTTCTGAGAGAGACAGAGAGAGAGAGAGAGAGAGAGAGAGAGAGAGAGAGAGAGAGAGAGAGAGAGAGACCCTCCCTGTGGAATTATGTCACCTCAAACTAAGGAACAAAGGAAACTAGGAGAGATCTGGAGCAGACTTTTATCTGAGGTTTCAGAGTGTGGATATGCCCACACTAGAGTTTGGATTTCTAGCGTTGGCAATTAGAACATAAAACATGTCCGTTTTCCCAGTCACTCCACTTGTAGCACTATGTGATTGTGGTAGTTGTAGAAAGCCAATCCAACTTAACACATGGAGGATTGTTAGAAAAAGAAGTGGAGGAGAGGCAGCTGCTTCTTGGAAACGTCACCTTCTTGAGCCTGAGGTGAGTCTACAGTCACTACACAGACTGTTCTTATATATTGTTTATACAGCATATGTGAATAAAGCCTATTGGAATCTGAGCTGAATGGATTCTGGATGCTGAAGCAGAGTATTGAGTTGATGGCTCTCTACACTTCTTTTCTGAGGATGACTACATTGAATAATGTTCCTCCCCATATTCATTATCTCTGTTCTTAAGTATCTTTCATGATGTAATCACTAAGAGGCTATTGTGAAAATATTGACATCTGTGGTAAGTCCTATCACCCCACCAACCTTACTCCAAAGCCCCATCTAGTTGTTCTAATTCTGTTACTGACCTGAAGGTAAGGCTGCCCTGAAAGCAATTATCTTCTTGCATCTTTATTGCTTAATTACTTTATTGAACCATGACATGTAGCATGGAAAGAAGTGCATGTATCTTAAACACACAATTTAATACCTTTTTATGAATATGTGTTTCATATGAGTGTTGATTTCCATTTAGCCAGAGTACAGATCTAGGTGACCGTGCCCCATGAAACTTCCACAAACAGCCTTCATTTAGTGTTTTCTTGCAGGGACAAGAACTAATTTGACTTTTTCACCATAGATTTCTGTCATAGGTTGAATTTTTATATTAATTATAACATTAAGGTTTACTATTATTTGTCCAACTCCAATCTTTTAAAAGATTGACTCATCCATTTTGTGGTATCATTTATTTTTATTTTTATAATAATGCACGTTTGAACTTTTTGTTTAAATTTCTAGTACTAGTGTTTGAATCCATGTGCTAGACCAGCAACCAACTATTGGTCTGTCATGTCTCCTAGCTTTTAACTTAAAAATTGATACAGAGTCTCATTACATTGTTCATCCTGGAATAAATTCTGTCTGCTATAGGCAAGAGTGAACTTGGGGCACTCCTACCCAAGTCTTCTGTGTAGCTAAAGTCAAAGGCTTATGCCATCGGTGTGGGTTCTATTTGAGATCTTCAGTGAGTTGGAAGTCTATTTTTATGCTATTTGAATAAAACTGACATGAGTTTTTCTGTTCATCCTTTTGTTAAATATGCTAAGGCAGAATGTGGTGTGTAAATAGTGTCTACATACATCCAGATTACATACATATCAATGGCATTTGCCAGGACGTAATAAAACAGGTCACACTCCCATTAGCAATATAAGAGACTTCACAGTGTCTCACAAGCAATGTTCCTGGCATTGTTCGTTTGTGCATTTCTGCATCTTCCATCTATTGAAGAGTTGTTATGTGTCATTGTATTTTTGAGTTTTCACCTGATGACATGTCTATTATTTTGGGATGATTCTTACCAAATATGTAGATTATTTAATCCACAAATGACAAGATCTTGAAATCCTCCCAGACTTTACTCTGGGTACATCCTTCCTCCCAAAAGGCATTGTAATTTGTACAATTTTACTATCACAAGAATTATAAACACCACGCTTCTCTCAAGTGGGTCCTACTGGCCTTCACAGGAAATTAAAGAATAGGGTCATTGAGGGACACTTAACTTTCTTGCTACCTGGTCAGAAGTAGGTTTGGCTAAGTAAACCCCTGAGCCTTCACCTATAAAGTTTAGCCTGTCTAGGGTAGTATCAAATTACATACACAATATCAAAAGTGTTATTAAGAATGAAAAGTATCATAATGTAAGTACAAAATATCAGTTTTTTTATTTTTACCATAAATATTACGATTTAGTGCAATTGCCTTAAAGAAACACACCTCTGAAATACAAGAAATATGAATTCCTCATTAAGGTGCAGACTCTCAGTGTATTTTTCACCAATTGATTGATCCAGAATGGAAATAAGTAAAAATGCTATAGAAGATATGGGCAGCTTCATTTACTATTAATGCGTGTGATTTATCTATCTAATTAGCACCTAATAACTGGAAAATATGCACTATGAAGTTGGTGTGGAACATTTAAAGCTCCACAATGACCTCCCACAGTGACAGCTGGACATACGTTGTAGGGAAAAGCTCAAGCACCGTTTATAAAAATGGGAGACTGTGTTCTTTGTCTTGCAGCACACAGATGCACACACACACACACACAAACACACACATCTATTTACATTCCTTTTCAGGGTAGAGACATCTGGCACATGAAAGGAAATTGCTTAAGGCAAAGAACTGTCTTCCTGTAGATATGATTTCAGAATGCCAGAACCTGTGGAGGATGGGGAAAAGCATTAAATTCTGTCTTCTGTGTCCTATAAATTGTATATTGAAGGAACATTATCAAAGTTGGGTGTGTGTGTGTGTTTACATGTGTGATCATATGTACATGCATTTATGTGCATTCATGTGTGTATAATGCTATATGCATATGTGCATTAACAGCATGCACATGTGTACACATGTACATATATGTGAATGCATGTATGTTCATACGCTATGTGCATATACATATGATGTTGTATGCATTCATGTGTACTCACAAGCCAAGTGTATGTATATGTATAAATTTTGTGCATTCATGTGTGTAGAGATATTATCTTTTGTATTATATGAATGCCTCACTTGTCAATTAGAATGTCTATGGCCTATGGCTTAGGTACGAAATAGGGGTGGGACATTCTGGGAGAAAAGGGGCAGGGAGAGGAGCCTGAAAATAGATGGGGAGATGGAAGAATGGTAGCAATATAGGTTAAAATAAATAGGTATCTTTTGTTATGTTATTGTCATAATAGAACCTAGCTATATGGACAAGGCATATGTAAATATAATTTGAGTCTGAGTCTTATTTCTGGGACTATGAGGCTGCGAGGCACAACTGGGACTTAACTTCAATACACATGTACATGTGATTTCACAAGCTATATGCATACACTGTGTGCATTTATGTACTTGAAGGCATGTACTAGTGTGTATGTTCATGTGTGTGCATTCACAAGGACAGGAGGCGTATTCCCCTGCTGACTTTAGTCTCTACTGCATCTCTTCACTGTGCCTTGACGTCCCACCCTGTCTCTGCAGGCTCATGAGAGGCTGCTGTTGTAACGGTCTCAGTCATTAATCTTTTGGAAAGCCCCATCACTGATGTCAAACAGAAAAATGAATTCCACTGTGCACAAAAGTATAATATTAACATATAGCTAGAGGGTATTGTTTCCAATTGTCCTGTTTTTAAAATGGGGATATAATTTGTTTCATAACAGCTCAAATTTATCTTACAGTGATTTGAAATGTTTTAATTGCAGAGTAAAGTCCATTTGAGGATTGAAAACTGATAAATAATTCTGGAACCAGAACAATCATGAGAACTCCTGCTCCTTTGTTTCATTTTTCATGCACATTAGTTTCAGTTTTTATTTCTTCTCATCTGTTTCCTTATACTGTGCTAAGCAGTCCTTTGCAATGGAAATACTTGCTATGAGGGATCTAGTGAAGACCAGATGCTTTATCAGTGGACCTGGGAAGAGACCCCAGATGTATCTTTCTCCTCAACTCCCAGAAGACCCTGTGCCTGTTGTGGGCAGACTACATTTTTTGGTGTTGAAACTCCAAAATAATACACTAAATTGTACACTAATTATACACTAAATTGTACAATTAAGTCGACACTATACAAAAGTCATATTCATACAGATATTTAACCCTGAAACAGTTCATAGTATTTTGCTAACTAGAAACATTTTTGTGAAAATATAAAATGAAAGAATGACATCTGTTGTAGTTCTGTAACTGGAGGAAACGATCCTCCCAACGAATAGGGAGTAGGAGAAAGCTGCTGGCTTTCCTTCGAATTTATCATACCTACCAGTAGATGGCACTACATATTCAATCTTATGGGAAGAATGGAAAGCATTATAATATCCCCTAACAATCAGGGACATCAAGTGCTCCCCAAATCCCCAGACAAAACCTTAGACCTTCTTTTGTTTGATAGCACTAAACATCTCCCTTTATTCAACTTAAATGTTACTAAATATTTTCACTTCATTGAATCAGAAAGATAGTCAATGATATCAAATAGAAGAAATGTAAACCAGGTCTATATTAGATGTTTAATTCACATGTGTAGATTGTGTGGGGGAGGAGGGTCACTTTTCTACTAAAACAGTAAGTATGCTTTGACTTCTCTTCAAATCAGACTATTCTTTTATTTTTAACTTATCAAATAAAAAATATCGGTTTAGGTACAGAACATACAATGGCTTTTGTGGAAGAAGCAAAATGCTGTAATGGTGGAACAGAACCCTGGTTGCATCCAGAGACTTAACAGAAAGTGTCAGCATAACTAAAATGCTGCATGTAGAGAAGCCAGACTAAAGGTGAAAGTCTACATAGTGAGGGAGCATCTTCCATGAGATGAGGGAGCATCTTCCTGAGATGAGTGAGCATCTTCCCTGAGATGAGTGAGCATCTTCCTGAGATGAGTCAGCATCTTCCTGAGATGAGTCAGCATCTTCCTGAGATGAGGGAGCATCTTCCTGAGATGAGTCAGCATCTTCCCTGAGATGAGTGACCATCTTCCTGAGATGAGTCAGCATCTTCCCTGAGATGAGTCAGCATCTTCCTGAGATGAGTCAGCATCTTCCTGAGATGAGGGAGCATCTTCCTGAGATGAGGGAGCATCTTCCTGAGATGAGTCAGCATCTTCCTGAGATGAGTCAGCATCTTCCTGAGATGAGTAAGCATCTTCCTGAGATGAGTAAGCATCTTCCTGAGATGAGTAAGCATCTTCCTGAGATGAGTGAGCATCTTCCCTGAGATGAGTGAGCATCTTCCCTGAGATGAGTGAGCATCTTCCCTGAGATGAGTGAGCATCTTCCTGAGATATGTCAGCATCTTCCTGAGATGAGTCAGCATCTTCCTGAGATGAGCCAGCATCTTCCTGAGATGAGTGAGCATCTTCCTGAGATATGTCAGCATCTTCCTGAGATGAGCCAGCATCTTCCTGGAGACCAACCAGCTGTCTGAATTGCTGTTCTAGGCAGCACACTGGCTCACAGTAAATATGTTTCAATGGGGCCTATGAGGAAAAGAAGTAATCAGACTTTGTCTGATGCATATTGTTCTCAGTGCTCAAAGGACACAAGTAGGATGACTAGCTGTTCACACACAAAGCATGGGGAATGTTAAGCAAGTCACTTCGGGACATTATTCTTTGTTATACTTTTTCCAGAGACAAAGGTGAAGGTATGTTCTTTTTTGTGGGGCTACAGTTTAACACTGTCTAGGTAACAATGCCAAAAGTAGATGACTGTGTTTTGTCGTTATTGTTGTATTTATTCCATGAATATCAAGCTAAAATTAGAATAAAGTGTATATCCAGACTAAATTATATCTGAGTTAGGAGATGATTTTCCTAATGTTTCACTGCTGGTTTGGCCAAAATATTTTTCTTTTCTTTTTGTTTCTTTTCTTTTCTTTTCTTTTCTTTTCTTTTCTTTTCTTTTCTTTTCTTTCTTTCTTTCTTTTTCCTTTCATTCTTTCTACTTAATTACTTTACTTTTTTCTTTGTTTGTCCTATTTGTTAGGATGTTGTTGCTGTTCTTCCTTTTCCTCTTCCTCTTCCTCTCCTTTTCTTCCTCCTCCTCCTCCTCCTCCTCCTCCTCCTCCTCTTCTTCTTCTTCTTCATCTTCTTCTTTTATTATTCACTTTAATTCAGATCAGTATCCCCCCTCCAAGTCCAATCTCCCTTTTCAAGAGTCCCTCCCCCGTACCCTCTCCCCTTCTCCTCTGAGAGAGTAGAGGTCCCCACTGGGTATTCCCCAGCCCCATCCTGGCTAATCAAGTCCCTTAGGGCTCTGTGCTTCTTCCACTGAGGCGAGACAAGGTAGCCAAGCTAGAAGGACATACCTACTGGCAGGCAACAGCTTTATGGACAGCCTCTGTCCCAGTTGTTCAGGACCCATATGAAGATGGAGCTACACATCCGCTATATGTGGGCATCAGGGGATGGGTAGGTCTAGCCCATGTATGCTCTTTTGTTGGTGGTTTCGTCTCTGAGAGCCCTCAAAGGTCCAGGTTAATAGACTCTGTTGGTTTTCCTGTGGAGTTCCTATCCCTTCATGGTAGTCAATCCGTGCCCCAACTCTTAAATAAAAGTCCCCAAGCTCCATCCAATGTCTGGCTATGAGCCTTTGTCTGTCTGAGTCAACTGCTGGGTGGAGACTCTCAGAGGATGGCCATGCTGATCTCCTATCTGCAAGTATAACAGGGTACTATTAATAGTGTCAGGGATTTGTCCTTGCTCATGGAAGAGGTCCCAAATTGGGTTGGGTATTGCTTATCCATTCCCCCAGTCTCTGCTCCATCCTCTGTCGCTGCATTTCTTATAGACAAAATTAATCAACGGTGGAAAATGTTGTAGGTAGCCTGGTGTTCCTATGTCTGCCTGTCTACAGGAGGTGACCTCTACAGGTTCTATATCCCCATTGTTGTGAGTCTCAGCTAAGGTCACCCATATTGATTCTTACTCTTCGGGGACTAAGCCAAGTCTCTGGCACATCATTCACATGCCTCTATCATACCACCCTCTCTAGCTGGAGATTTCTATTTATTCTCATGGCCTTCTGACAGTCTTTCCTGTTTCTCTCCACACCTAATCCTGAACTCCACTCCAATACTCTCCCCATTCTCTCTTTCTACCTATTTCTGTCCCTCCATATGCCTCCTATGACTATTTTATTCCCACTATTCTGAGTCAAATTCAAGCATCCTCATTTGTATTGTCTTTCTTGTTTACCTTCTTTGGGTCTGTGGACTGTAGTATGAGTATCTATTTTATTGCTAGTATCCACTTATAAGTGAGTACATACAATTCATGTCCTTTGGGGTATAAGTTACCTCACTCAGGATGATACTTTCAAGTTCCATCCATTAGCTTCCAAACTTCATGATCTCTCTGCTTTTGATAGTTGAGTAGTATTCCATTGTGTAGATCCACTACATTTTCCTTATCCATTCTTCACTTGAAGGACATCTAGATTATTTCCAGTTCCTGGCTATTACTGATGAAAGTACTGTGAACTGTTACATTTTGGACACACAGATGTCTAACAAAGTTTATAAAGGTGAATTGTTCTATCTTCCTAGAATCATGATGTTGAACTTGTTAAGTTAGTATGATAATAAAATATAAACCTTGTGGGTTTAAACTGTGGGAAAGGGAATCTGTTAAGATCTGATCTTACAACAAAATGTTCTATCCATGTGCTGCTTGGAAAGGGCCTGTGGTTTCATGGAGAGGAAGGAAGGGGCTCAGCATAAGGAAGGTGAAGTCAAGCAGGACTTGGTGGGTAGGCACCAGCCATTCTCCCAACATTATGCCTTGTTGGATTCTCTTCTTCACTAACAGTCTGTTTTTAGCATGTACAATGTGAAGCATGGTGCTTCAGTAAAATCCAGCCTATTCAGGCTAAAAAGAAGACATATTTTAACATTATCATTTTCATCTTGAAAAATTCATTAAATTGTTCAGAAGTCAGGCCTTCAATTTAGAAATTTACAGCTGCTTGGAAACTAAATAATATAATGATTATAGACAATACTAGATCCAGAGTCCCACATTCTGATTTTTTTCTACTTTCACTGTCACTAATTTGTAACAATTTTCTCCCTCTCTCACTTTATTGTAGTTTGAATACTTATTAAAAGCAAGTGCTATAAGACAAGGAAGAACACAACCTTAGCTCCCATGATCATTCACAAGCTACACAGAGAGGTAGTAAGGCAGAAATAAACATGTTAAAATAATATCAGTTATCTTAGATGAGTGTGTAGAGTGTTTGTGAAACACAGAGGAGACAACAGAATCAGCCCAGGACAGCTATAGTAGCCATGTGGGAAGAAATGCTTTAAGTAGAAGAATGATCATTTTTTGTCTCACCAACACTCCTGTGTATGTCCCTTGGATTTGGAAATTGTAGAGAGTACAAAAGTGGTTTTTTCTTTTGGCAGTTTATCTTAATGGTCACTGATCTAGTTGGTGTATCTAGTGCTATAATAAAATATCAAGTCCAAGCCATATGACAAAGGATTGTTTATTTCCCTTACATGTCTGTATCACAGTCTATCACCTGAAGACTTCAGACCAGGAATTCCAGTAAGGAATATAGAGGCAGAAAGTGAAACAGGCCATGGCAAAACACTACTTGGTACCTTGGTACCCATACATTGCTCAGCATGCTTGATTATCCAACTCAAGACTAACTGTTCTATGGTGGCATGATCTGCAATGGGCTGATCCCCAACCCCAAGTCAGTTAATTTGTAGAGGATGTGGCTAGCTTACCTAAAACTTATACTTTATTTCCTGGTCTGGATTAAATCAGGACCTAGTGCCATTAATCTGTAGTAGGCACAACAATATTAGAAATTTAAGGTCATCTTCTGCTGGAGAGTAAGTTAGAGGCCACTCTGAGCTATAGGAATCCTGTAAAAACAAAACAAAACAAAACAAAACAAAACCCACCACCAACCAAAACAAAAATCAAAACCAATAAAAAACAAAACAACACACACACACACACACACACACACACACACACACACTCACACCCCCCCCCCAAGAGCAAAAACAAGAACAACAACAAAGTCCCTGTATGGTAACAAAAGGTACTAAAGAATTTTAGATACATGATATCATAATAAAAGCTGTTTTGTACATCAGTCACCAATACATATATTGAATTGGATACAAGATCAGAGTATGGTGTAAGTGTGAAATCAAAGAAGACACAAGGGAAATTCATCGCTATATTTTATGTTATGTCTAGTGTAAGTAGTAGTAGTAGGGGCAAGTTACACAGGGGCATTGGAATCAACTCACAGATGCAATGACTTAGTGGCTACTCATTGTCTACCAGATGTCTGTGGGCATCTAAATAAAAGCATGGATATCACTGACGACATAGATTAAGTGAAAGATATGCTATGAAATAACCCAGAATTCTGATGTCTTTAGTTGAAAATGAAACATCAGAAAATCATTGCTCCTAGTTTGAGCTTAATTTTTTTATCTTTAAAATAAGGAAAACATGAGGAAAAACCTCTAACAATTTGATTTCATGATCCTAAGATTCAATACAACAAAATTAGGTGCTACAAAATTATTGGTGGAAACAGTGGCTCTCAGAAAGCTGCTAATGTATATAACAATGGCCAGTTAGTGACTATCAAAGAAACAAGGGACTCTCAGGCCCTCCTTGACCTCATCTTTTATAGAACCGTCTAACATCTTGATCATTGTTTCATTTTGGACATCAGAAGACAGTTTCCATGCCCGTTTAGCTCATGATCCATGCAGTACCATCTTTCCTTTTCCTTTACATTTTCCCATCTAAAGAGAGACTCAAACATTCTTATGTGTCAATCTTGGTTGTATTTCCATGTGCTTTATGTTCACTTTGACTTCCTTATTCTTGAAATGCTAAAAAAACAAACAAACAAAAAAAMCCCTATTGTCTACATCACCTGAAAATATAGTGCTCTTACTCATAATCACAGCCTGGCAATCATACATAAAGTCAAATGCCTATCACTTCCACACAAACAACAGACAACCAGGGAATAGACAATATACCAGCACAGTAACTTGCAATGTGAAACATGCAGGGATAGCTTTAGTAAGGAATGCATGAGCTATTTTACTGAAGGACATAAAAGATGGCTTGAGTAAATGAAGCTCAGCGCCATATTTCTGCATGAGAAGCCTGAATATTCTTAAATGTGTCTGTCTAAACTTGTAGGTTTAATGGAATTAAAATAAAGATCCAGTTAGAATCTTTTTAGCATGATAAAATAAATTTAAAATCCTTTACAAAAGCACTAAGGAATAGTCAACAAATGCAAAAGTGTTGAATGCATATTAAATTGATTGGACAATATTTACAAAAATACAAGGGGTCTTAGGTTGGGTTGTGTGGAGCTAGAACTTGTGATGAATGTTCATATGCAGATAGTATGTCAAGTGGACTCCTAGAAAAGACCAGTAAAGAAGAGATTGCAGAAGATATAAAGTAAAGAAGGTAAAGATCTGGTTTGGGTTGTACACTTCTGATGGGGAAATGTCACACACAATTCAGTCGTGAAAACTGTTTATGAAAGAGAAGTATGTTTGTTACCTTGCTGCTGCTGCTGCTGCTGCTGCTGCTGCTGCTGCTGCTGCTGCTGCTGCTGCTGCTATGGTTGTTAGACATGATCTTGCTATGTAGTTCAGTTGACATGGATCTTTCTATGTAGCCCAGGCTGGCCTTGAACTCAAAGAGATTCAACAATCCGTGCCTTCTTAGTTCTGAAAATAAACATGTGTGACACCATGCCTAACTCATACTTTTCAGTCTTCCAAAGGACTGCAGTATACAAACAGAAAAGTTGTCACATTGGAGGGAGAGGACTCCTGAAAGGAGGCTCCAATCACTGTTGAGAAGGATGTGGTCTCATGACCATACCACCTAGTACATTCATAGACTTTGAGGGACATTTCCTGATAAAAGAAGAGATTTAGTATCCATAAATTATATGAAATGTCATAATTTGCATAAATATCCAAAGAATTCCACAAACAATTGAAAACAGTTCTCAGTCTAACTGTATACAAAATTAATATACAAACATAAGGCTTTCCCAATATTGGTGAGATACAAATAGGAAAAAAGAGGGAAAAGACGATTTTCATTGTATAACAAATATAAAGTATTTAAAACTAAATGAAACAAATTACAAACATTAATTGGGACAGTACTTTAAATCATATTAAAATAACTAAAAGAAGTATTCCCAAGTTGAATAATTTAAAAATCAGTGAGACTACTTTAGTGATTGAGAAAAAAATAATAAAACAGTAAGGTGTTGAATAAAAGGCAGATGTAGTCTCAGTCACCAGAAGGACTCATGAAAGATACGGACTTGAGTACCCAGGAGTATAAAAGTCACCTAATCAAAGTACCAATTGCTATCTACAAAGAAAGGAGGAAAAGAAAAAAGAAAGAAAGAAAGAAAGAAAGAAAGAAAGAAAGAAAGAAAGNAAAGAAAGAAAGAAAGAAAGAAAGAAAGAAAGAAAGAAAGGAAGGAAGGAAGGAAGGAAGGGAGGGAGGAAGATAGAAATAAAGAAAGAAAAGAAATAAAGAAGGAAAAGAAAGATCAATTATTGTCAACTGCTTAGTTATTAAAAATGATAAAAAATACCTAGTAAGTGTCCAAGGGCTTATAATTTCTCACCATAAGAGTTCAAAAGTGTTCACCAATAAGAACTTTAAAAGAAAGTATAGAGACAAACATATGACTGCTGTGTTGGGATGTCATGTGTACATATGAAATGTACTTCCAAAGTGCTCTAGAATGAAAGGCTTGATCCCACCAATGGCTCTGATCATTGAGAGGCATTTGATCTATGAGAGTTCTAAACTAACCAAGGATGAATCTATTGATTTGAGGAGTAATTAGTAATGGCCACACTCTTAGAAGTACATTTGGTCTCCTGTCCTTCTTCTAATCCTTTGTATCCAGTCAACATGGGATAAGCAGATTTGTCTCCCTGCTGTGAGGTGAGCTGTATTCCTGGCCTTTCTTTCCCTCTCTGATATCATGCTCTATGCTACAAGCTTAAATTAGCTGAGAATGGCCATAGGAAAAGTGCAGAATAAACTTATAAACTCTTTGCTTTTTTATTCTTGTTCTCTCCCTCCCTCTCTCTCTCTCTCTCTCTCTCTCTCTCTCTCTCTCTCTCTCTCTCTCTTTCCCTATCTCTCTCCCTGTCTCTGTCTCTGTCTCTGTCTCTGTCTCTGTCTCTGTCTCTGTCTGTCTCTCTGTCTGTGGGTGTCTTAGTGTCTTGTCTCTGTCTCTCTGTCTCTGTCTTTCTTTCCTGTCCTTTTCTTTCCTGTCTTCTCTTCCCATGTCTGATTAGAGGCCCCTCATCCCTTCTTCAGTGTCTTATGCTTGTATGCTCCAATCATACCCTTCTGCCTTCTAGACTCTTGCAATCTATGTACAATGCTCATCACCAATCACTGAGTACTAAATGATTATGAATTTAGGCAATCACTATAACCTAGATTAATAAATACAGTTATTCAAGTTGGCCAATCCATGTGGCTAGCTCACTAGACATGGGATAAAAACTGATTAAGGGTACTGTAGTCATATCTGGTTTCTGTGTCTCCTAACACAGAATACTGCTTTGAGTTTTAATACTCTTGAACCTCCACTTTAGCTATTTCTGATGTATCAGGAGCCAAGTCAGTGTCCCAAATACCACACATGAGTTCTAAAACAAGGTCTCTATTCTCTACATTATAGTGTGATTTGAACTGTGGCTTGTAAAATGCTCCCTTTCACACTACACTGTGGGCTTGTCAAGAGAATCATTGAGAAGGAATGTTTCAAATGGAAGATGCTGTCCAACATGATATAAAAGGGAAGAGTGTTCTTGGTCCAGTTAGTGTTCTACTTATCCCATAAACACTTATTTGAAAACCCTGACTTCTAAAGTATCCAAAAAGCAGAACCCACTTGTCTTCTCCCTGTTTCCAGGAAGTACTGCTCCATTCTGAATGACTACTTCCATTTGATTTGCCTCATGAAATAAATTCTGCTCGAGTGTCTGTGTCTTTTGACTGAATTCTTTCCTTCAAGTAAATAATAACTAAGGAGAAATCTTTGGTCCATGTCTAGGGGGCATGGAAATCTACAAGAACAAACACTAAGTGAAAAGGAATTAGCTTTTTGTGATTTTGAAAATTCTCAGCTTATTCAGGCCATAAAAGAGGAAAGAGTGGACCCAGGTGCTGGAAAGGCCCAATGCAGCAGTGTAGGAGAATACCAGAACAGGGAAGTGGGAAGGGGTGAATCGGGGAACGGGGTGGGGGGGAGACATATGGGACATTTGGGGGTGGGGAAACCAGGAAAAGGGAAATGAAATGTAAATAAAGAATATATCCAATAAAAAAGAGTCTAAAGTAGGAGTATGAATACCAGGAAAGGGGGCTCTGAAGAAATCCAAGGGTCTAACTGGAAATTTTACTAGTTTCTCAGGAGGAACAGGTATTCAGTTGTGCAAAGGGGTCTACAGTGTGGATGTGACTTATAGGTTTTCAGTAATTATCTCATGAAAAGACAGAGACCAAATGATATTATCTCAACATGAAGTGTGAAGAGCTCTCAGAAGGACGCCGGCCTGCTTTGCTGCAGAGGCATAGAGGCTGATGAAAGCATGTGACTGTGTCTCCTCGATTGCTAAAGGCAGGAAGCAGGCTGAAATAACCACTAAGCTATAGATATGCATCAGCTTTCATAAAGATAAAAAAGTGACCCTAGGGTGATGTGTCAATGCAAACTAGGTACTAAAGTCACAACAGGTTGTTCCCAGGTCTTAAAGCACACTGCGGCTCATCTTACTGAATGTAAAAATTGCTAGAGAGTAAGTGTTCCTGTAATAGCCCAGAATCTTGGAACACCAAAGACACAATCAACCTACCAAATGCTGTCCGACAAGAAGGAAAGAGTGGACCCAGGTTCTGGAAAGGCCCAATGCAGCAGTGTAGGAGAATACCAAAACAGGAAAGTGAGAAGGGGTGAATAGGGGAACGGGGGTGGGGAGGGAAAAAGACATATGGGACATTGGGGGGAAGGGGAAACAAGGAAAAGGGAAATGAAATGTAAATAAAGTAAATAAATGTAAATAAAATGTAAATGTAAAAAAAATCCAATAAAAAAAAAGAAAAGAAAAAATATTGAATGGGTTTTTACAATATATGTGTCATAAATTGGATGCTGTTGACTTCTTTTCCTTCTTTTCCTTTTTTATTAGATATTTTCTTTCTTTATATTTCAAATGTTATACCCTTTCCTCCTTTCCCCTCCAACCACTCCAGTCCATCTTCCCTCCCCATTCTCACTAACCCAACCACTCCAGCTTCCCTACACTGGGGCAATGAGCCTTCACAGGACCCAGGGCCTCTCCTCTCATCCATGTCTGACAAAGCCATCCTCTGCTACATATGCAGCTAGAGCCATGGGTCCCTCCATGTGTACTCTTTGGTTGGTGGTTTAGTCCCCGGGAGCTCTGGGGTACTGGTTGGTTCATATTGTTGTTCCTCCTATAGGGCTGCAAACCTTTCAGGCCTTGGGTTCTTTCTCTAGCTCCACCATTGGGGACCCTGTGCTTAGTCCAGTAGATGGCTGTAAGCATCCACTTCTGTATTTGTCTGGCACAGGCAGAGCCTCTCAGGAGACAGCTATATCAGGCTCCTGTTAGCAAGCACTTGTTGGCATCCACAATAGTGTCTGGTTTTGGTAACTGTATATGGGATGTATCTCCAGGTGGTGCAGTCTCTGGATGGACTTTCATTCAGTCTATGCTCCACATTTTGTCTCTGTCTCTCCTCTCATGCATATTCTGTTCCCCCTTCTAAGAAGGACCAAAGAACTCCACACTTTGGTCTTCCTTTTTCTTGAGCTTCTTGTGGTCAGTGAATTGTATCTTGAGTAGTTCAAGCTTCTGGGCTAATATCCACTTATCAGTGAGTGCATACCATGTGTGTTCTTTTGTAATTAGGTTACCTCATTCAGGATGATATTTTCTAGCTCCATCCATTTACCTAATAATTTCATGAATTTATTGTTTTTAATAGTGCTGTAGTACTCCATTGTGTAAATGTACCACATTTTCCGTATCCATTTCTCTGTTGATGGGCATCTAGGTTCCTTCCAGCTTCTGGCTATTATAAATAAGGCTGCTATGAACATAGTAAGGCATATGTCCTTGTTACATATTTTACCATCTTCTGGGTATATGCCCAGGAGTGGTATAGCTAGGTCCTCAGGTAGTACTATGTCCAATTTTGTGACAATCCACCAAATTGATTTCCAGAGTGGTTGCACCAGCTTGCAATTCCACCAGCAATGGAGGAGTGTCCCTCTTTCTCCACATCCTCACCAGCATCTGCTGTCACCTGAGTTTTTGATCTTAGCAATTCTGACTGGTGTGAGGAGGGATCTCAGGATTGTTTTGATTTACATTTCTCTGATGGCTAAGGATGTTAAACATTTCTTTAGGTGCTTCTCAGCCATTTGGTATTCCTCAGTTGAGAATTCTTTGTTTAGCCCTGTACCCCATTTTTAATAGGGTTATTTGGTTCTCTGGAATCTAACTTCTTGAGTTATTTGTACATATTGGAAATTAGACCTCTATTGGAAGTAGGATTGGTAAACATTTTTTCCTAATTTCTTAGTTGCTGTTTTGTCCTTTTGACAGTGTCCTTTGCCTTACAGAAGATTTGCAATTTTATGAGGTACCATTTGTCAATTCTTGATTTTTGAGCATGAGCTCTTGTTCTGTTCAGGAAATTTACCCCTGTTCCTATGTGCTCAAGGCTCTTCCCCACTTTCTTTTCTATTAGTTTCAGTTTACTTAGTTTTATGTGGATCTCCTTAATCCACTTGGATTCGAGCTTTGTACAAGGGAATAAGAATGGATCGATTTGTATTGTTCTACATACTAACCCCCAGTTGACCAGCATCATTTGCTGAAAATCCTGTCTTTTTTCTAGTAGATGGTTTTTGCTCCTTTGTCAAAGATCAAGTGACCATAGGTATATGGGTTCATTCTGGGTCTTCAATTCTATTCTACTGATCTATCTGCCTATCATGATATGATTATCATGCTATTTTTATCACGATTGCTCTGTAGTACAGTTTGAGGTCAGGAATGGTGATTCTGACAGAAGTTCTTTTAATGTCAAGAATAGTTTTTGCTCTCCTGTGTTGTTTTTTTTTATTTCAGATGAATTTGCAAATTGCTCTTTCTAACTCTATGAAGAATTGAGTTGGAATTTTGATGGAGATTTCATTGAATCTGTAGATTGCTTTTGGCAAGATGGTCATTTTTACTAAATTAATCCTGCCAATCCATGAGCATGGGAGATCTTTCTATCTTCTGGGGTCTTCTTTGATTTCTTACTTCAGATACTTGGAGTTCTTGTTAGAGTCACACCAAGGTATTTTATATTATTTGTAACTATTGTGAAGGGTGTTATTTCTCTAATTTCTAAGAATTTATAAAATATATGAATAGGAAAATTCGACGTTAGTGAGGTTCTAACCCTGTGGGACTGTGGGTTTTTTTGGGGGAGGGGGTTCCTAAGAAAGAAGAGAAGCCTGAGCTGGATTGCTCAGTGTTGTCATTCAGGTCTTGTATAGCCTTGGGATCTGAAGGATGCTTGAGGGGCGTCTTGCCAGGCCGGTCCCAAGCCATCTTGAATTTCCAAGCCTTGGTAATTGATCTGAATAAACATTTATTCTTTATGAGTACTTTGTCATTTATCAGCCTTTGTTATACAGTTACAATCTCAAGCAGCAATGTTTAGTGATGACATAGTTTAGACTAGGACTGACAGTGGCTGTGAACAGCTGTCAGGGATCCCCAGGCAATAGCCAGCAGGAAGTGCTGGTCCCAATTATACAAATACCAGAGACTACATTATACCAGTAATGTGGGAGAGGCACTGGGTCTAGAGATAAGAATCCAGCTTGATCCCCAACTCAATTGTGTTCTAGACATACATCAGGGGAAACCAGGTTCATATATTTTTATATGTAATTCGCAGATACTGAGAAACAACAAACACTTTCTTTTATATCATGATCATGATAGTTATTTGTAAAGTTAACAAAATGACAAAGTTAGTATACTTCTCTGCAAAGAGGGTTACTCCAAAGAAGGATTTTGGCCCGGATACTAGTCATCCTTCTGCAATTTCAGACAGATAAGGATGGGAAGAAACAGCTATCAGACAATGTGAGATTCTCCAAGTACTCTCTTTCGCTTTCTAGTTGCTATGTGACAGATCTGGAGAATCTGTCGAGGGAGTAAGAAGAGCCTGCCCTGGTCTAAGAACTATGTACTTTGCGTCTATCCCTCATGTGAGCCTCAGAAATTGTGGAGGACTGTACGCTGGCTTCCTCACATCTCAGAAGAGGAGACAAGCTCAGACCCATGAAGCAATGTAGGCAGGCAGAGGAATTATCCCCAAGGTTCAGGTGGCTCTTTATGTCCTCTCTTAGTCATTTTCTTGTTACTCATCCTTTTTAGAACAAATAAATACATGTTTATTTATCCTTTTTAGAACAAATAAACTACCAAAAGAAAGGTTATTTTCTAGTTTTGGAAAACAAGATAAAATTAGCCTCCTCATCTTAATAGTAGAATAAAGAATACAATTACTCAGCTAAAAAGACTGAAGTGGAATATGTAGAGCTATTTTTTGTAATGTAGGTATTATACTTTTAGTCATATGCTCATTGCTTCAAATGTACTTCCAAGTAAGACCATGAAATCCTATATGCAGCTGCCTCCAACAGGATACAGGTGGTCTCTCAGCCATCATTTCTCTCTCAATTACCTTGGGACTCTGTTCTATTTAAATCATCGTTGGTTGGACCCTATGAACTTCTGATTCCCTGGGGTTCATTTTATAAAGTGATTTTGAAAAATTTAAAAATATCACTTAGGAAAATTGTATCATTTAACATTTCAGAGAGACTCTAAGCCACTAGAAGCATCTATAGTGAAGGCAAATGTTAAGCAGCTGGAGTGTAGAAAGGTGAAGGGCTTCCAGAGATGGCCGGCATGCTCCATCACAGAGGGCTTCTTCAGAACAATGCCCGCACTGCGGTCAAGATTAATACAATTGTGAAGAGCGGATAGTTCTCATGAAGCAGGAAAAGGGAAAGTGCAGATTGGTGGTGGCAGTGCTATGTCTAGCTTGATTAGACATTGTCAGTGAGTTTTATGTTCCATGACGGCAGGCCTCTACAAGCTCGCTTTTCTCTTTTCTATCAGTTTCTCGGTAGGTCTTTTGATTGACATTAATTGTGAACCAAGTTAAGGCTGACAGTTTAGTATACCATAAGGTCAGAATGCTGTTTGTCTTAGAGTTTATTTTTTCAAAAATTTTAAAATGTTATTAATCTAACTTTGAGAATAAAATATACATATGCATTATATTTTGATTAAATTCATACTTTCTAACTTCTCCTAGACCTCTCCATATACCCCTCCTAGCTTCATATCCTCTGCACTTTAGCTTTAGATATTTTTCTTTCTAACGTACTGAGTCCAAATACAGCCATCCTATATGTATGTGTGTACAATCATCTGCTAGAACCCAACACCTGGGAGGATTACACCCCCCCAAAAATTGACTCTACCCCCCTCTAGCTGCTTTTAATCTCCAGTTTCTCTCAGTTAAGGTTGGATTCTCCTAAGTAAGAAACTACCCCAACCAAGCTGGGGTGTTCACTGACTTGATCATAGCAAGATCTTGTTCAGGGAGCCATGGCTAAGACAAGGTTCCTTTTGGTTTGTACTTCAATCACCTACCGTTTTCCAGGTTTGAATAGGAAGCTTATTTTTAGTCTTGCACTGTGACATAAACCAGCCTCATTTACTAAGCCAACCTCTCTGCCTTCTCTGTTCTCAGACTCACTCACAAGAATGTTCAGGGAACACACAGCAATGTTTGTTCATTTTCTTTGTAAAACTAATATAATATCTTAATTCACTCCAACAAATGTTTACTTGAGAAGTCAATCTCATTGAGCTCTAAAGGACTCATAAAATCTTTTCTATCTTCTTTTTCTTTTTTATGTTCAAGTAGCTTGATCATCCACAATTTGAAGTTTGTTTTGTTTTGTTCCAATGATTAGATCTCTACTTTTTATTTCCCTTTGAGAAACATTGCTTTCTGTATTCTCATTCTGAGCATATTATTTAAGAGTTGTAAAGCTTTGAGATATTTAAGTTATAACAAAAGAGAGTTAGAAAGATTTTATAATCAGTCTTCATGTTGTTATTAGAATTAAGTATAGATGGATAGTGGACAGGGCTGCAGAGATGGCTCAGCAGGCAAAACACAAATTATTCCTGCAAAGTACCGGAGTTCACTTTCCCAAAACAATTTGTGGAGATTCAGAAGTACCTGTAACTCCAGATGCAGGGGATCTGACACCCTTTTCTGGCCAACAAAGGGCACCTACACACATTTGCATAAGTCAAAAGTATGAATCGTCCATTTCTGGCAAGTTAGAAATGATATAGTGAAAGTAAATGTGTCCTTATAAAAGGAGGGAGTAGTTGGATCACAAGACAAACTAAGGGGATAATTCATCTAGAAAGTAGGGCTGATGCAAGCAGGGATGGGAAAGAACTTTTTCTCTTGACCTCTGTCCTCTGTTCCTTACTCCTTACATACACACATATAAGGAATACAGGCCAGTGAAGTAGAAGTTTTTGGCTCTGTCAGGTAATATAAACTCATGTCGTGAGGCTGCCTCACATAGTGTTTTGCTAAGGCAAGACCTGTGGGAGGACACGTGATGTTTGGAGAAGCTATAAATAGGACTCAATGGATAGTGATGGAGCACTTGCATAGCTAGCTTTGGAGTGCTTCATTGGTCTCACATCTTTATATTTGCTGATCTTCACTTCCTTGAGAGAACATGGCAGAGAACTATCCCCAGGGTCCTGAGGGTCCTGATCACTCCTGCTGACTTGTGCCCATTTGGTGGAGGCCTGGAGGTTTCTGGATCATGCCAGTGATGCTGATTTGTGCTTGTTATCCTGACACTACTGAACTGGATGGCAAGTATCCTAACAATGGGAGACTAGAATTGCCTCAAAGAATTATTTCTAAACAGATTCACATCCTCTTATCTTTTCTCCCCTAATTTTGGTTGGGGCTAGAAGGGAGGGATCAAAGTGTTTGAGAACAATTATTAAAGGGAGGTTTAAAATATCTAAGCCTGAAAGTAAGTATGTAGGAATATACAGCATGTGCTCCCTCTGTGTGATGTGGACACCTCTTCTTAGAAAAGAACACATGGTAAATGATAGAATCCAAATGCTCTCAGAAGATACAGTAATGGGTTCTGTGAGATATATACAAAACTAGATTGAATTAACAAGCTCTTGAGTTATAAATGCCCAAAATAACAAAACGCAACAGTTGTCTTGGTGCTAATTCATTCATACCACATATTTTGTTCTCTTAAAATTATAAAAGCTGATTTGAAAAAAGTTTGTAAGAAAAAGTATTAAGCAAGGAAGAACACCTCTCCCTGTACGTAAACTTTGAAGAAGAAGAAATAACCACAAACATAATGGTTTAGAACAACCAAGGTTGTTATGTCACCATTTCTATATGTAAAGTCTAGGTGTGGGGTGACTTTATCATCTGATGTAATGTCATAGATTAAAATCTGCATGTCAGCTAGGCTGTGTTGTCATCTAATGTCTGAGGTCCTCAGCTAAGCTCCTTCTGGTTGATACAGCTTTTTTCCTTGTATTTATATTCTGAAATGTCTATTTTCCTGAAAGCTCTAAGTTTCCAGCAATTAAAACTCATTAATGATCCTTTTTATCTTCTAAAATAGTCATGGAAGACCTTCTCCTGCTTGAATGTTTTTTGACAAGTATGACCCAGTGCCTGTTAAGAGCAGAATCCCTTTGTTTGGGCCAATTGTGCCATTCAAAGTAGTATAAAGAGAGGAGTCCCATTCCACAGGGGTGGAGTGCTAACCGACATACAGAAACCGGGGCTTTTTATAAGGGAAAGGACTTGGAGGTCATCTTAGCTATCCAACTACCTAAAAGAACAAAATTATGATTGCTATTATCAGGCAGTCTGAGGCTATACCTCAGGCTAGATGGAGGCCGAGGAAGCGCTATAGCACCGAGATAGCTCTTCCCTCCCAGAATGCACAATAACAGCAGCAGCTTACAGTGATAGAGATAACCATTCGATGGAGTGCTCTGTACCGCTGTAGGATATATGATGTTTCTCTTTAGAGCTTGGTCTAGAATGACACGTTTAAAATGATGGGGAAAAGGTAGGATTAGAATAGCATGTATACTATTTATCTTTGTTTARTTTCTGGAGAAAATAAGAGTTTAGAGACACTTATTTTTATGTCTTTCTGTGCAGAAATGCYGACAGAATAGCTAAGAAAGCAGCTTAATGCAAGACTGTGTAGGTGTGGCTGCGATGGGTGGAGGGAAAGTTAAGGGTTCTTGTGTATTTATTATTCTGTATTTTGAACAGTTCACAAGGATTATCTGTTAAAACTGAAACATGAGAAATGCTAAATGAAGTTGATATTTATATACCTGAATATGCATATTTCCTGGCTGATGAGTAGAGAAAGAATAATTAAGGGGTTCATCTTGTTCTAAAAGAGCAGGCTGTGTGGTAACAGGCAAAAGTCAAATCCAAAATTGACTTCAAGTCAAATAGGAGATATGTTCCAACAGATAGATGAGCTAAGCATTTTGTGGGTTTGAAAGGGGAAAGTGATTCCACTCAGTACACGCAGATCCTCATTCTTTCTTGGATGTTTCCTCCTGCCCAGCCAGACTGCCTGCCAGAAAGGGCAGTGTGGATCGTTGTATATTGATCCGTATAATTCAAACTTTCTCATTTAAAGAACTCAGAGGAGTTTACATCCCTCAAATTTCATGAGACATCATGGGATCATTGATTTCCACATATTGATTAGGAGACAATATATAGTTTACATGATTTTTAAAAATAACTTCTTGTAAGCCATTAGTCTTTGTGAAAGTCAGAAAACTGAATAATCTTTCATCTGTCTTATTGTAACCACTATGCAAGGAACAGTTGTCAAAATTCAGGAAGATGTGCTCATGAGATGACTGGACTACCCACACCTCTCTTTTCCTAATTACTTTTTGGCTTTCCTTATTATAACCTCAATTCCTTCCTACAGGTTTGTGTACAGATTCCTGTGTTGAGTAACAGCAAAAATAGAACCATAGAATTTGTTTGTAGCTTGCTTCCATGACTTGTTCAAATCTATAGTCAAGCATCAGCTCCAAATGAATGTGTTTTTAAAGTAACTCCACCCTGTGTTCCAATCCCCTGACATGCAGTCTAATTACTTGCTCTTCTTAATTTCTTTTTCTACAGGTACCTTTGAAAGTATCATGTGCTGATGGTCTTCTCCATTGTGAGCTATCCTCTACCAACAGGGTTGGGGATTTGCTCTGTTTATATACTTACAACAGTAATGGAATAGTGCTTGGTTTTGTGTTTGATTTGGTTTGAACTGAAGTCTCAATTTCTAACCAAGGCTTGCCTTGAATTCTTGAAAATTCTCCTGCCTTAGGTACTGGAGTGCTGAGACCATAACTGACTAAGTATTTATTTTTATTTGGTTCTAAATATGACATTTTCATAGAATAAATAACTTATTGACTGCAGATGGATTTTATTCATGGTCCCAAACAACTCAGGTCAATAACTCCCCAGTCCTTATGGGCATTCCATATTTAATCTTTGGGCAAAGAACCCATATCACATCTAATCTTATCTGTCCTAATTTAAACAGTATCTGGTCTGGTTAGTTTTAGGATACTAGAAGTACACCGTATTTATTACAAAATCAAACTCAACATGTCTCTCTGTCTAAACATCTGACCACTGCCTAGCAAACAACCAGAGAAAAAGACTTCAATATCTTGGTCTGTGCTAGGGTATAGTAAAATAAATATTAACTTTTCCCCCCAGGTCCTGACATACAGTCTCTAAAACCTTTGTTATTTGCTGCCTACAAGTGACTTCTTTTGGTGAAAGCTGGTGCTCCAATAGCTTTATGGGGATTCATTTCTAGTTAATTATCACGAGACTCAAGGGGTACAATGTTAGGTCTGTCCTTTATTTGGTGAGAGAGAGGTCCAGACTAGTTGTCTTACATAATATAACCTCCATGTATTATCAACAGTAGGGTATCATTGCTTCCAAGGTTGGTAAATTGGCAGAGTGGTTTCTTTTTTTTATTGGATATATTCTTTATTTACATTTCATTTCCTTTTTCCTGGTTCCCCGCCCCCCAAATGTCCCACATGTCCTTTCCCTCCCCCTGTTCCCCCATCCACCATTCCCTGTTCTGGTATTCCCCTACACTGAGTGGTTTCTAGACAGTGTAGGGGAATACCAGAACAATGGTTAGTGACAGGCCAGTAGAGTGCACCTTCCTTCATTTCCCCTTCTTATCCTTCATCCTACAAGGCCATTTCTGAGTTGTATCCTTTACATTAAAGTAACAATCATGGACAAAGTGTTTTACTGAGTTCTCATAGTTGTTCTAAAGAATCATCCAAATATGCACAAGGAGCTGGGTGAAATTCCTAATTTGAATTTATGGTTGTAGGACTTTGGAAAGCCCAGGTATGACAGAGGGGCACTATTGTGGGACTGAGGACTTAATCTGTGGCCTGTCTACTGCTGACTCTGAGTAGTACAGGAATTAGATGGAAATTCTGCACACAGCTGAAGTCAGTAAAATGCAGAATTGGTGGGTGACAAACTCATGTAGAGTTAGATTCAGAGGAGCCACAAGTGCAGAGATAAATGGAGCCACAAGTGCAGAGATCAATCTCATGTTGACCCTGGAGGGGCATCTCCTTGCTGTCTGTAGAAATGTAAATGCTGAGTGATTACTGAAAGCCGGCAAGGACTGTCTGCAAAGTCTCTCAGATTTGACCTCCCTTGTTTAAACCTTCCTTTGTCCTTGTACAGGGACCGTAGTTGGTGTGAATCCTGGATATACTTCTGGTGATTTTCTATTAAGTTAACTTTGAGGCTTACAACACTAAAGCAACATTGAGAAGTCTACACTCAGGGTGAATTTTTTGTGTGTACTTGGTTTATTAACTCTGAAGGCATGAAACATCTGAAACTACTCACAACAGGATGGACAAGAGCTAGCATTTTACCAAAGTCCATGTCCAACATTCTGTCTTAATTTTTAGTAGATTTCAACATTTGGGAAAATAGATAACTCTCAATGAACTTCTTCTGGCTTTTATGATACTAAATATTTTAGTTAGTAATATTTTCTGACTAATTATTTTTATTTATATTTTCTGTCTTTGATGTCTCTGAAACTTGTTTATCATTTTTATCAGTTCTATGAGGATTTTACAGAATATTTTCTCAGAATATTTAATACTCTCCCTCAGATCTCCCAAATAACTTTACCCCCTTCCCTATTCATCTAGCTTTCTACTTTTTCTTATTTAATCTTTCAAGTCCATTTTGTACAGCTCATACATATATGCCTTCCACAGCAGTTTAGTTGATCTACCAGGGCTTAAAGAAATTTCTTTTCCAGAAGCTGTCAATCGCCAGTAACTACTCTGCTAGGGAAGGACTTCATGACCACCTCCCGTCCATGCTGAGATTTATGTCTGTCTTGAGCTTGCATGAGTCTTACACTGCAAGAGTTAGTATGATTTTAATGTTTCAACCTGTGAAAAATAACAGCTCCTACAGGCTCAGAGATCTAATTACTTGGTTAACAGAGAGTGGTGCTATTTGAAGTTTAGGTGCTATTTGAAGTTTAGGAGGTATGACATTGTTCGTGGGAGTATGTCACTGGGGTGGGCTTTGAACCAAACCAGGCAGAGTCTCTCTCTTTCTGTGGCTTGTGGCATGTAGAACTCTCAAGCTATGTCTCTAGCACCATGTCTGCCTACATAGTGCCATGCTTGCCATTAGAATAACAATGGACTAAGCCTCTGAAACTGTAAGCCAACCCCAATTAAATGCAGTCTGTTATATGACAGTTACTGTGGTCATAGTGTTTTTTCATAGCAACAGAACATTGAAATGTATCCATGTAAACTTGAAAGCACCTGCTGCTCCTCATCCTGCTGCCCCTTATTTGCTTATAAAACCTTTAGTCACATTCAGCCACTCTCAGAATGTAAGGCAGATTCTTAATCTATATGTCTCTGTATTATCCACTTCTCATTGTTTCTGAACATATGGTCTCATTCCCTTCTCTCCGCCGTTCACTGCCTAATGCTCTGGGATCTCTATTATCGCTGTGTAGAGTTATCTTCCTACTCTTTGAGTGATGGTATCATTCTTAATACTGTGTCTTGCCTAGAGGTTTTTATTTTTTCCAGAAAAATGAGTTTAAATACTCTAGGCCTTAATACCCTCACCCCCACTGCCAAACTTCCCTGTCCATTTACATTCTGTGTAACGGTGGAGGTGACTGAGTATACGCTTCCTGAGGTGATGGGCTACCGCTGCTGCCCTTTGCTCTATCGATTCCTGTGGAACAGGTTTTAAAAACAGTAGTGTTTAATAAGTGTTCATTGAATGAACAAATTACTGCCAAATGAAGTACTGTTATTTATGTAGATTTCAGACAAAAATAATGAGGATATTTGAAATACATGGAAAGATAGCTTAAAATAATTAAAACTACACCTTTAAAAATAAATTTAATTACTTCTAGGTAACCCAATCTAGGATAACAAAGAATTACATGATAATCCATTAAGGAACCAGCTTTATGTTGCTTAAGTTAGTGAATTACAATTATACTATTGATTACTTTTATGTGGAAAAGTGTTTCTGAGAACTGAAATCACTCTCTTAAATCAGATAAATATTTCCCCTGCAATCCCTTTCATATTCTTCTTTGGGTTTGAAAGGTTGACTTTTTCAATGTTTGATATTCACAAGGTAAATTCTACCCCTATGTGTGACTGGATAATTATACACATTTAATTAGCAGAGTCAGAGATAATGTGCTTCTCTTGGTAGAAATGAAAAGGCAGAACACTTGCTGTATGAAATCATTTTCTGAGTTCAGCTCATTTCCAACATTTTCTATTAAAAATTAAAGTATATTAATGACACAATGACAAAAATAGGTTCAGAAAAGTTGAGTATCAGTTGATCTTAAATGATCTAGCATATGTGGATATAGGGTTTGCACTGGGATCAGCTGAATACACTTGGAGTTCATAGTGTATGGTTAGACCACAACTCTTCTGTCTATAGAAAGCTCTAGTTGAAATCTTTCAGAGCACATTCCCACCTGAATTATCCCAACAGATATGAATGGTTCTTTGTTCACTGCCACAGGTTGTGTTGTGAACACATGGTGAAGAGTATTACATGCCTGAAGCTAAAACACACATATCTAGAGGTAGGATGATAAGTAGAGTCAATGGTTACTACTGATGCTGTGGAGTTGTTGATTATGACAGGACCTCTCTCAGGTTAGTTTGTTTAGGCACTAAGCAAGTGCCATGAAGTACCAGGTACTGAAGGTCAGCTCTTTAGACAAGTCTGTGAGAATCAATGATGTAGATTCCTATTGGAGTGTGCACAGTTGAAGCAAGCTTTAGAAAGAATGTCAACAACGTGGGAAGTGAGAAATTGAGGAAATATCAGAGATACTCCACAGAGTGTTGCTTGTGATATTTCCCTGAACAGTGAAGAATGTCATTTTATAGGGTCCTCCATATAAAAGGTATTTAAGAGGATTCTTGTATAATGGCATCTTAGAATGTTAATAGTAAGATTTAGGAGAACTGAGTTCCCTCCTGACCAGTGAAGTTTAGAGGTATATGCTTTTGGCATTTTTGGCATTTTTTTGTTGAATAACATCCAACAATCGATAAATGATGGTAAATACTTTTGTTGTTATTTCTATGTCAAGAAAAGCTCCCCCTGCACCCTTGAGGGAGGTACCATGCACACTTCACTAGAGATTCTTTTAAGTCCATAACTTATGAAGGAACCATAGTTTTCATTGAACTAGAAACTATGAACCATTCCCTATTCCAGAAGCAGATTCTGACCTCTGGGTTGTGGGATAGATGTCTTGTCCTGGTGGGGTATCTTTTTGTGACAAATCCATTCTTGCATTCTTGGGTTTGAGCTCATGCTCGTGCTGCTAAAACCCTTGTATAGTGCACCTCATGCTCCAAGGACTGCCCTTTTGCAGCAAGAGTGATATGTGAAGATCCTTTTGGGATACCACTTGCCAGGAATCTGACATTGGCCAGGGCAAGGAAATGGGCTTCAGGCAGGAATCTGACATTAGGGCATGACAAAAAAAGTAACTTCAGGCAAGAATCTAATTTTAGGCTGTAGAAGGGAAGTAGGTTCAGGTAAGAATTTTAATCTTAGGGTAGATCAAAGGAAGTAGGCTTCAGGCAAGATCTTGGGCTTGAACAAGGAAGTGGGCTCAGGTATTTTGGCCATTCTGACACTCTCTTGGAAACAATTTTCACTGTGGAGTAATCACGGGGCTTTGCTTATGGCATTGACTATTTGTGTTTATTGTCTTGCTTGTTCCTCGTTGTACTACTATTGCACTTAATACTTGCATGCAATTAAAATGGTATAAAAGCAGATTAAAAATTAAATCTGCCCTCAGCCTCAGAACTGGCTGGAGTCATGCTGCAATGTTATCTAATTGTCTTTTTTCTTTTTAATCCTCACTCCTGCGCTGGAAAACCTGTTGACTGACTGAGTGGGCTTGGTCAGTGATAGACTTTCTTCTTCTGTCCTTCAGATAGTCAAGTGTGCAGACTCTAATTTTCTTTGTATCTATTTTATGGGTTCTCTGGCTCAATCCTCTGGAAAGGCACACTTGTATGTCTGCCTCAGAGGATAGGGGTCACTCATTAACTGAAAGTATACATCAAACTGAATGACAGAAGAACAGACAAATGTGAACTAAATAACTAGGCCACTTATTTTTCTCACAAGGATAAAGAATCTGTCACTTAATCCTGTGTAGCCTATTGAATGAGTTTATGTTCAGCCAAGGCAGGTTTTGAAGCTGCTTGGAGGCGGGACCCACTCATCTTGTCACTCACAAATGCACAGATTTTATGAGGCAGATTACATTTAATTTCACATAGATTTGAGAATTCAGGCACCCTCCACATTGGGGTCATTGCTGGAATTCCATGAAAACATATGATATATCAAGGAGAATATTTTGCTCAGAAATAATATGATAGATCTGATGTGTTCCTGGTTGTGGTTGAATTATTTTGCCTTTAGTATTTGTAGCATAAGCAAATGTCCTTCAGTGAAAGTATCTTTTTGATGGGAGCTCTTCTGCTGGATATATTTGATTGACAATGACTACCTATTTACTGGGGTGTGTTTATGAGTAGAATATATGAATAGGGAGGTGTTTCCTTTGCAAAAATTATCAAGGAATTAAAAGTTTAGTAGCATGCTGAACAAGTTCAGAAATTGGACTATATATCTTAGCTCATAAAGTGAATATGGACTTAGTTCCTTGGACTAAGTTTGGAGTTGGATAGTTTCTATCAGATCAGGTAGGGTCACTAGAAAATGGGAATGTAACAGGACCTTGTTGATAGATTCAAGATTGTTAAGAGAACTAAAGATTACAAACAAAATTGAGTTATGTTCTGACTGGTATTAATAGAAAATTGTTATTTTG
>BDUI01000337.1:181464-198955 GCA_002335545.1 Apodemus speciosus | reverse complement strand
AGAGAGAGAGAGAGAGAGAGAGAGAGAGAGAGAGAGAGAGAGAGAGAGAGAGAGAGAGATTATTATGTTAGTGGCTTAGCTTAGGGATGTAGAAATGAAGGTTGTATGGGGCAATGAGGATATTCTTCATACCCTGTAATTCAAAGACAAAACTGACCAAAATTCCTGGTGGCTTGAATCAATAACTGACAGAAATTATGGATTTAATAAAGGGTACGGTCCAGTGGTCCTTCCTCCTGACTCCCATGAGGTCATCCCAGTGTGCTTAGACTCAAGACCCCAGTGTCGGTCAGGGGAAAAAATTCTGATTTAGGTCATATAAGGCATTTTTTGCCACAAATATTTTTCTTTTACCAGATTATGGCATAGAAGATGAAGTGTGCCAATGAGCAGGATTACATTTGTCTCTAAAGATCTGGCATAGCCATGTAAATTATGGTGTTAGATGGGACATCTCTTTTTTAGGTAACTTGCTAATGGACCTGTATGGCTATAACAAACAGCTCACTTCTGAGTGGTCTTTGTCATAGGGCCCATTTGTGAACTGTCCTTTTACTGCTCATTTATTATTCCAGGGCTATATGTGTTCTTTAGCTTCAACAGTGGTCTAGAACCTCCCAGTGCAAATGGACTTGCAGGATTGCTCTCTCCTATGGGAAAAAGGCTTATAACAGTGCTAAGGAATTTTCTTTTTAATGCTCCAGATTAGTGCTCATTACAGCATTCTACTTGTTTATAAATTCAAGATAAAAAATGTTTCTCGAAGATCTTTGAGGATTGTCTTCTCAAGTTTATTTTTCTGTTCTCTTCCCCTCTCTTTCCCCCTCTGCCTCCTTTTAGTTTTTAGGATAGACTGAAACTGTACTAGATAGGTTCCCATCATGGTTAACAACTGTTGGATACAGCACTGAAATAATTGCACCAGACATTTGGACATTTTATGTAAACTTTCACATTGAACAAACAGTACAGTTCTTTTTCACGATGCTGCTTCTAGAAAATAATTATTCTTCTCTTGGAATCTGAGACAGGTTACTGAGACTATATAACTTTACTCTACAGCTCATCAGATGAATTTTCTGTTTCTTGGAGCTCTGTTGTGCTATCGGGTCTGCTACAGTAGGTGTGGTGGTGCTGTTTGAAAACAATCACTTTAAATGCAATGAACATAAACTGCTCTTTAATTATTTGGTCTATCATATCTTCCTGTGGTAACACTTTGTCCATTCCCAGTCCTCAATTGCAGAAGTTACTGGATATAGTTTCTTCATTATTACCTGATCTATAAGAAAGGGTTCCAGGATAGTAGGTTTGGGAAATGCTGGCTTACCTGAGATTCTTTATAAAAATTCTAGTGGACAAACACACATTTTTCAAGGTCCTAAAGTCATGATCACATCAAGAAGAATTACTAGAATGGGCAGAGGGAAGAGGACTTATGGGACGTATGGTGAGGGGGGAACTGGGAAAGGGGAAATCCTTTGGAATATAAACAAAGAATATAGAAAATTTAAAAAAGGAAGAAAAAAGAGGATTTACTAGAAACCTCTTTAAAGATCTTTGTCATTGGGCCTAGAGTCTATTCTGCTTTGTTCTATAATTAGTTTCAAATGTCTTCTAGAAGTAACTTGAAGGGTAGTCAAAAGCAATTTCAAGTCAATGGCGGTGTTTACCATCTCTGTGGATTAGCCCAGTGCATTCAAGATTAAAGTTTCTACCCAGAATTACTCTGCATTACTTATTTCGATTTTTATAAGAAGTTTGACAACAGGGCTTACTCCAAATGGAAAACATTAACCTTGACTTAGGACAGTTTTCCTGGAAGTTGATAATTGGCCAACCTTTGAACTCCTAGTATGGATCTCTTTGATTTCAGTCTCTCTGGGTCATACTGCAGGTAAATTGACTCACTCACTTTAAGTTCTTTATACTCTACATACACTTACTCTTAAACAGTAAAGGTTGTTATTCTTTAATATCTATTAAGAGTTGGAATGTAATATGGTAGTATTCATGGTAATAAAGACTGGGTACTGAACGGTTGGGTGCTCATTTTGTACTCCTATGCTCTAACCCTGAGTGAATGCAGTCACTGGTTTGTGTTGTGCTTCAAAAGTTCTCATGCCTGAGTGCCAGCTATTTCTAAGTAAAAGGGACAGAGTAAACTATATAGTATAGATAGCCACATGCATTGATTTAAAACAGCTCAGAATCTTATTGTATATCAGTAAAAATGCTTTGTAGTTAAATAATGCAGTAGGTAAAGGGAGTAAAATGATAAAACAATGATGTTAGTATGCAATACATAGTTGTTCTTTCAGTGAGCGCTTGCTCTACACATCAGCATGTCAGCTTCCTGCTTGGTCAAGCTGTTGAGTTGTGGACGATGCACAGACTCTCTTGTATTCAAGTGAGTTTTCATTCAAGAACACTCAGATCTTTGTTTTAATAGAGTGAGTTCTTTATCCTGTTCTATTGTTGTAAAGTTGTCTATAACTCTTTACTGTTTACTTACTTACAATGTCCAGTAAGAGAAACTCCTGTATTCTAGAAATAGCTAATTATTTTGAATTACAAGATAAAGCATGCCTTTGTTTCTAAAATTGACAAAAAGTTTGTTAAATTCTCTGTGTGAGTGCTTTTTCATGAATTGGAAACCTAAAGATTATAGGCATCTAAAAGGAAATAGCATGAAGTTTACTAGGGCTTGCCTCTATTAGTCATTAATGATCACTTCCCTGAAAACAGACAAACTGAGGAGAGAAGGCAGTTGGTCAACTCATTCATCCAATGTTCAGGACAATGACAAAATGTTTCCCTATTTCACTTGATTTTGATATGGCTTCCTCTTACATGTTGTTTTCACATTTTTGTTTTATCACTGTTTCTCACAATGTTTACATCCATTTCTTTGAGGACTTTGCATGTTTCATTCTACTTGATTGCATAAATTTTGTTTACTACCCACAGTTTATTGATAGAGAAGGTCCTTGATCCACAGAGTTCTGTGGAGATACATCACCCTAGAATAATGGCCCATAAGTCCTTACTATGATGGTCACCAGGATGTGTCCTTTTTAAAACTCTGGGTCAGTAATTCAGCACTTGATTGATAACAGATTTTAAAGCAGTCTTTTAGCAAGCTCTCTTTCTTGCTTTATATATGAGTTACTGGTCTTAGGTATATTTATATAAGAAATAGTTTTAGAAAGTGTCCTGTCAAATCCCTATTTTCATAACATGAGGTACACTACTTAAAAGTAAGCATAGTGTGATTGGGATGTCATTGCTCGAGGACTGCTGAGATAAGGCTCATTGCTTCTGGAATCCAAACCTTCTGATTTGTCTTCGTATCCTTTTTTGAACCTGAGGCTTCCCTTTGGACCTTCCTGCTTTCCTAGATTGGTCATATGGTTTTACTTTATCTTCAAACCTGTGATTCATGATTCTTGACTCTCTCCCTTTGGATTAGTCTTACTAGCTTTGGTCAGCTTTGGTTGGAGTCATGGCAGGTCTCATACTGGTTCTGTACAGGCAGAGCCAAGCAAAGAGTTCAGAATATACTAAAGTGTCAGTAAATACTACAGTTTTAAACTTAGAGTCTTGGATTTACATTTTCAGTGTCTGCAAATGTATCAGAACATGTTAGCACACCAAGTAAAAGTGTTCAAGTTAGTGTGTACAACACAGCAACTGAACTTGGATCACAAGGATAAGAAAGATAAAAGAACAGAGAGGTATGGTGGAGTTGTCATTATCTGTGCAGAATTTAAGCAACTACACAGTGACTGGCTGTCCATGCCACTTCAGCTGCTGTCAGAGTGTACACGGGTTGGATATCTGCTCATGTGTCAGTCTTCTTGCTCAGGCACTCTGTGAACGCTGTTCTGCCTGCTCATGCAGAGAAGGTCATTGTGTATCTGGCCCAACTGTGACCAGAGTTCACTTCTACCTTCATTGCCTCTAACATATGACCAAGTACATGCACCTATAAGCTCATACTATGGAATATATTCCTTAAAAAGCACTCATAGATTTCCCTATTTCAGGATTTTAATACAAAAGATAATAACAAATTTTTAATTGGAGTAAGTTAGAATCAGAAAGTATTTTCAAATTAAATTAGATTTACTTTTTACAAATCATTTTCTACTTGGCCAGTTCAGCATCATGGAATTTTTTTTTATTTTCCTTTTCCCATTTTTTTCTATCCTGTAGCAGTGCTCCTTGTGGTCTTATAAAGTTTAGAATCTATATTAAATTTTATAATTATCTTGACCCAATCTCTGAAGAAAGTTCGAGTATCAGTTCTATGATGAGCACTTTTAGAACACCCTGGCATCAGGAGAATAATTGCGAGAAGGTGAGGATGGAGTTTACAACTGAGATTAAAGTGATTGAAGTGTTGGCTTTAAAGCTTGGAAGAGGCTTTGAACTGACTTGGCTCAGAAGAATAATTTATTTTCTAGCAAGTTTTTAAAAAATGTACTCCCTGTATATCAATTCATACAATTAAGAACTTGACCCAAAGGTGAAAATGTAAGTTATGTGGCCAGTGATGTGATTCATAGGCTGAAACTACTCTTATAAAAAATATTAAAAGAAAATGACCTTTAAAGAAGAAATGTAATGCTATTATTTTTACAGATACATAGATAATAGGAAGTAATTTCACATCTGCTAAAATCTTAGAAAATTATAAGTAATATTTGTGAAGATATTGCTAAATTTCTAGTGTGATCTTACTCTGGATTTATTCTAAGCAGGAAACATAGATTGAGTTCAATCCTAGAGAACTGATTGTTAGGAGAGACATTCTACTCATCTTTTCTGTCTCCTATGGTAATAATTTATCCCCCGAAACAGTGGTTCCTCTATCAGCCACTGTTTCAGAGTCAGAATCATGCACAGAGGTCTGCCATGTTACAGTCCTAGTGCAGAGTTGCTTTAGTCATTGAAACATGAGGTTCTTTGTTACTGCACTAGATCCCATCCTGACTGACTTCAGTGCCATGTACCCAATCTACAACACAGATTCAATCTCAAGAGTGTGCACCCTCCCCTAGCAAAAATTTCCCCAAAATCCTTCAATGGCTTTTAGATAAGAGGCTATCAGGAAATGCTTTCCTCTCTTGTCTTTAACATTCCTTTTAAAAATAATGTTTTTGTTATCCTTAATTGCTTAGCTCATAGCCAGAGCCTAGGGCTACCTTTTACACAGGATGTTTAAACAAAGTAATATTTAATTTGGGTGTTTGGGATTTGAACATTTTCTGGGAAGTGGAGAGATGTTATACATTCTGAGAAGTATCAACTGGAAAGTCTTATCAAGAGAGTTTAGTGAAGAAACACTGGACCCTAAACTTCATTTATTAGACCTGTTCTTTTTAGTGGCTATGTCCAATAGCTTGTCCATGTGTTTGGAATCACTCACAATCACCTCACTTGAAGCTTGGCAGCAGCTTTTCTCTCTGACTCTTCTGATTTCTGTCTCTATTCATGCTCTCACCCTCCTAAACCATGAAGGGCTTCTTCCTGTGTGACCACGTCTCGGGGGCTTTACTTCATGGCTTCTGCTTAACAGTGTTTATTATTTAGACATTAAGGTTCCCCAAATCACCTTTACACATCTCACTTTCAAAAATGCTTATGAAATTTAAACTGTTCAAAACAAGACCTCAGATACTCATTCCCATCATGTGTCTCAGTACCACTCACTTGTCCATGTGGCCTGGTGGAAGCAGAGAACTCTGATTTCCGTTTTCCAACAATGTTTTATAGTTTTAATATAGTCTTGTCTGCATGAGAGGTTTTTGAGATAGAAGGGACAGACATTGCTACTATTAGATAAGACATGAAAAATCCAGGAATAGTGAGCCACACACTTTCACGAATGGATAAAAGGAATGTCAGGACTCACATGCAAAATATCTTGACAAGTAAAGTCTTAGATTTTGTATTTTTCTGCATCACACTGGGTTTCCCTACAATTTTTTATTACATCATCATATTTCCAAGCCAGGTATGACCTAAAATCTGTGTAGTTTACTGGGTAGAGTGAACTGTGAACTTCTGATCAGCACCTACAGGGTGAACTTCTTTGAATTCTTCTGCTTAGGCATCACAATCCTACTTTTATAAGGTGCAGATCTGTTGCTGAGTTTTACAGGCTAGTGTTCAGACACCTTCAGGTAAATGGTTCTCCTTAATCCAAACATACCCCTCAGTGAAAACACTTATTTCTAAACTCAGTTGACTCCTTGAAAGGGAATGGTCATTTTTCTGATTGAATCACATGGCCCAAAAGAATGGAAGATTTTATTATAGAACATGGCAATTTTAGAACAATTGGAGATCAGTTATTAGGTAAACAGCAGAATAGCTAAAATAACATCAAAGTAAAAAAGGAATGCTTTATTTTTAAAAGAAGAAATTGGATCAGATAGACTTCTATGGGACCAATACCTACATGAGAAGGTAGGAATAGCAATTATAAAGGTGTATAATGTTCTTTGTGGCCTGATTCTTGAGTAGAGAATAGGAACAGAAAATTGGTTATCTCCCTAGTGTCAACCAGCTAAGGAAGTCACCCTATACTGAATCTGTGGATTGCCTCAGACTCCATGTTCAGGGGAATGATAAAAACATTGCTTTTCTTCCATCTCCATAGACAGGTAGACAATATCAGTCATCACCAAGCAAGCCAAAGAGCTAGTGTTATATGCCTGATCGGTGGCTGAGTGGGATTTAAGCATAGAGGCTACATTTAAGGATCCTGGGTATGTTCTAAGGACTAAGGTCCATTGTGCACACATCTTCTTGACATGTTTTCCCAAAGAGAAACATAGCCTCATGTAAAGCCAAGAGGGAAATTGGTTATCTTTTCATGGACGTGGTGAAGCTTGCACCCAGTCCAGCTAGTTAAAGGAGAGTATCTCAGATCTTATCAATACTAGACAGTTGCAACTCACTCCACAGTGAATGCATGCCACAAAGCAAAGTTTTAGGACCATATAGTTTTAACAGTTAAGTTTGGATCCCAGTCCCTGGTCATGGACAACAAGTAATTGGTTTATTGCAAATAATAAGACTTAGAATTCCCAGAGCCCAAGGCCAATTCCCTATCCCATTTAGCACAAGAATATTAAATCTGTCATTCTCCATCTTTGCTTAGATACTAATCTGCAAAAGAATTTCACTTACATTTCTGACATCAATTTTCCCATCTGAAATATGATACAGTACCCTCCACAGCTCTGCCATCTTCACAGAAACCCCACCTTCTCAAGGACACCTAAAATGGACCTTTCATCCAAGAATGCTGCTTCCAGAAGTGGAGCCAGTTGCAGAGGTTTTCTTCTCACTATATTTGTATCAGTTGGATTAGAGTACAGCAGAATACAATCATAGTCTTTCATCTTCTAGGCAGTTTTAAATTTTCTTCCTCCTCCTAACCAAAGCCCATAAATCTCATGTCATGAAGCTCATTCAGTCACAGTCCTTCCTTGCTGGTGATGTTATTCCCTGACCTACCTTGAACACAGTATCTATATGCTCCTTTCTTCCATATTATCCCTGACATGATGGTACTATTCATTATCTATGGGGGTTATCTCTTAGGTACTTTGGACTCTATTTCCTTGTCTTTAATACTCTAATTATCCTAATATCCATCTAGACAGATGCTTATTTTTATGAGCAGATACTATGGGAACAGAACCTTAATTTCAAGTGCCCAGCTCTCTGTTCATTATCTTTTTAACTTTCTTAGCAAACTCATCAATATTCTCATTCCAACTCTCACTCAAAGTCTCTATAACCTGCAGGTCATTTATCTCATTGTCTTTCTCGGTTCATGGTCCTCTTTGCCTGGAGTGTCTTCTTTTCAGAAGTATCACAATAATCTTTTCTTTCTTTTATGTTCTCCTTAATGCATGCCTCTTTCTTGTTTAATCAACTCTTTTACCAGAATTATAACCATTCTTTACAGAAAACTTTTATTCTATAATTAAATTTTCTGAGGATATTCAGTCAATGAATAAATTAGCTCTAAATTCTGGATCACTAACCTAAAGTTAGTCTATATTGAGACCTGTCAGTTAATCTAGAATTTTCTACACCTCTCAGCTTTTCATTCCCATAGATTATTATTCATAATGTTTTCTATCTTCTCAAGTTTTAAAAGGCAGCTTAAGATCTTCTGTCTCTCTCCACTGAGAAAACTTAAATGGACAGAAAATAGCAGCAATGTGATTTCATCACTTTCTAAATTCCTGTCACCTTCTACCTTTTTCTGTTACTGTGCCAATAAACCTGAGGAAAGATGTCCCCTCCAACTCTAAGTGTCTTTCTTCTTGTTCCCTCTTCTTTTAAGATGTTGCTCCCATAGTCTACTTTACTTTGGAGTATTCATTACTTCTCACTTTGCCTGTAACCTTTTATGGGTCATTTTTACATTTGTAAAAACTTTGTTATTTGTTCTATATTAAAGTCTTTTTTGTCTCTAACTATTTCACCAATTTCTCTTTTGTGAATTCTTTGTATTTGCTTATACAGACACTCTCAAATTTTTCTTTACACACATCCAGTAAGCCTTTTAATTCTGTGAGTCTACTGAAATGACTCCTGCCTAGGTCACAAGATCTTTCCACATTTCAATATTCATGGTGAGTTCTTTGTTTAATCTTACTTGACTTTGCCAAGCTGATCCTATACTTCGTCATTAACTTCAAATCTTCTAGGTCACATGCATTAATGGCGTTCATTCTACATCATTGCTTATTTTTTCTCTATATATTCTTCCCTTCCTCTTCTTCTTCATGATTCACCATTGTGTTGATGAATCCTTTTCTTTCTAATTGGAGTCCTTGGTGATGCCATGGCTCTGTGCTGTTACATTGAAGGGATTCATTGTTGTAGAATACAATGAGTTCATATTTCACCTGATTCTTTTCAGGGCAGATTGAACAGCTCTGCTAAGTGTGAGACTTTCTCTCCTTTGAACTCTAAACACTCTACTTAGCTCTGTTTGATTCTTTTTGGTTCAAAAACAGTAATGTACCAAAGATTGGGTGTTTTGTACTGAAAATAAATGTATCACCTCTCAGGAGGTTAGAAAGCCCCAATCAAAAATGCTTCAGTTGGCAAAGACCTTATAGCTTCATCATAAGATGTTTCAGATGCCAAATATAAAGAGAACAAAGAAAAGAAGATAAATGAAATAATTCCTAATTTGAGAAGTCACCTCTCATCCGCCATTATCCAATGAGGAAGCAAAATGCATATGGGTGTATTCTAACTTCTCTTCCAGTGGCTTCAGTCCAGTGAAAGCATACACATTCAAACTGCCATAACTCTAGCCCAGAGAGATTGCACCTTCAGAGGCCTTTATGCAGTCATTATTCATTTAGTGCCCATCCACTCTTTTCATACGCTCATGCCCTTTTATTCATTTCTCTGGATTAAGTGGATTAAATGTTTCCTCCCACATATTTCCCAGTCACCCCCTTCAGTTTCTTACCCCTTCAGTTTTTCACTTGTCCCTCATCTCTGTAATGAAAAAAACCTATTAATATTTCTTACTCCATTCTTCTCTGATGATTACATATTTTGCTATCTTATAATAAATTTAGAATTATAAATAATAAAGTTTCCTCACAGATAAATCTTCAAAACTTCTAGAAATTCTTGATGTGTGAAAGTACATATGAGGAAGATATGAAGAGATTGATGGCAAAATGAAGTTACCTGCTATATTATGTTTATTTGCTACAGTTTTATTCCAGGTAAATTGGAGAAATACATGTAGTTATTTATGTTCATATAACTATTTTAAGGCTTGAGAGATTTTGCATAGTGATAGAAGTGTCTTAATTGTTAAGAGGTTGATGTCATACACCATTAGTTATAATCCCAGGGGAGTCCAGATTAGAAGGATTTGAAAAGAAGGTATATTTTTGTGTAAATTATTAAGATTATAAAAGGCTTAAAGGCTCTACAACTGGAATAGGAATGACCATAAGACAGTCAGGGAAAGTGAAAGCACTTTCTTCTTTACAATACTTCTAAGTATATGTTGGGAAACTTTCATCTGGAATGTAAAGTCAGTGTATGATCAAATGGCAGTATCAGTACACATGCCGATGTGAAAGGTGGGAAATCTAATGGAATGCCACCCTACACAAAGGACTACAGTCAGCCAAAGACCTGTGAGAGTTGCCACCCTACATAAAAGACTACAGGCAGTTAAAGAACTGTGTGAGATGCCTCCCTACACAAAATAGGCAGCTAATGATTGTGAGAGAGGGAGAGCTAGTTTCTTTTGGGTGAATGAGTCACCTATTTGGTGATTTAATACAAAGTGTTCAGTTCTGAAACAATATACACATAAACAATAGAAAAAGACTCATCAAGTTGTGTTTATGTACTTATGCATCTATCTATCTAAAATAATAATCAACAAAAAATAGGTCATTAAATTGAGGGGGAAAAGTGAGGACATGAGACAGGTTGGAAGGAGGGAACACAGGAGAGATTGAAGGGAGGAAATGGATGAGAGCAAATGATATAAATACATTTTAATTCAAAATACATTCAAACGTAAAGTCAAAGTATGCATAAATTTGTGGTCATATTTGACTATTGGTATAATAATATTTAATCTTAATTATTTTATTCTAGTATATGTATAAGCATGTTTGAGTATGGGAAGCCCAAGATGTTTTCAATTGGAAGTTAAAATGTCAATTTAAGGTTAAGCTTCTAAGAACTATATAGCAATTTTTATGAGAAAGTATGTTGCACAGACTGGATTCAAATGGCAGTAAAAAAATTGGTAGTTCATAAAACAGATGTATCCTTTCAATGCTGCCCTAGCTACTGTAAACCATGAAGGAAAAAATAAATAGCTATTAATGAAGTGTTCACTGGTGGGCAGAAGAGAGATAGCAGAGTTATAGAAAGGATATCAAACAGATCCTAAGGCTGAGAGATCTTCTAAGGTCTAAGGACCTGTGAAGCATACAAAGTCCTTTAGCAAACAGGTGTAGCCAAGTAACTCATGTGATGAATTATATTTGGAAACCATGGGTGTTCAATGATAGCAAATCTTGAAGTGAATAATTTTGTCAGTGAATTTGTTATAATTTACCCAAAGATAATTTATTGTTAATGTTATGATTGACATTACATTATTGCAGTATGAAAGTTAAATAAAGTTATCACCTTTCCCTCTACTGGTCCCTAAGGAATCTTTGTACTTGGTTCATGAGAAAGGTCAGTATTGTCTTCTGCTCTTAATAGGAGGTTAGAGAAGGCTGGCTACAAATATTCAGACAAACCTGCCAGGATTTATGATAAATTAGGTATTCTTGGGCTTACTGTCTCCTATTGTTTTTCTTTTTCCAGGTAGTATAAGAACATGCATAATCACTCCAGATAGGGCACCCACAGAATTAACAGACAATTTCATTAAAGTTTATTTTGGTAAATTGATTAATACATCGGGGTCATTTCCTGGACAATAGTTGAGTAGTTACCTGCAAAAGGGTAAGTGACTCATCAGGGCTATATCACTGGAGTCTCCTCCAGGTTACATAAGACTCACAAAAGCTCCTTCATCACCATTCAGCCTTCCATTACCTGTGTGTGCTAACATCATGCAGAAATACATGTGGCTTCAGTACTGGTCGGGGAATTGGGATTGGTGACTAGAATCTCAGTTGAGGTATGAATAAATGGTTTTCTTTCCAGGACAGAATATTTCCAGGTCCAGTCTTCTGAAGGTGGCAGTAATGTCCAACCCCAAAGACAATGCTATTGTTCTATTTATTTTAGCATCCCCTTTCATTTGTATAGAACAAACAAGTCATCTCCCATGCAGTTGTGATGACCTGTCTGTCACTATTTCCTTTTTTGTACATAAGTCTGCTCCTTTGTATGATTTCAAAGCAGCCTGCTTTTCGCCTATCACCTCCCACTCTCTGATCTTCCAAAACTATAAAGTGTTTGAAGCAATGCTTCATTCTTTATCAAGTTCCTAAATAAAGGTACAATTTTCTGTTCTCTCTATAGCAACTATTGTCTTGCTTTTACTTGTGAGTCTGCCATGGGCTAATACCTTCATCTATAATTTCATTATATTCCTTATCAGCAAAAATTATTATGACACACTCATTAAAAAGGAAAATTGAGCCTTAAAGGTGTTTCACCTGTGCAGTATCACATATATAAAGGGTGACAAATTCAACACTGAGCTTCAAGTTTTCAAACATTTATTTTGGCTGTTCACAATACTTTGCTTTTTGAATGAAAGATTCAATTCAGAATGTGTAAGAGAGATGACCGGATCCTGTAGATCTGTGTGCCCAGATGTTTCTCAAACAAGATTATGGTGTCCTCTTGTTTTATTAAAGATGTACAATAGGCACAGAAATTTGGAAGCTCCTTAGCATGGAAAGGGTCATTTATCAACTGTTATTCTCTGTAACGAGATTGTGGAATGAGCAAGGTACCTATTCCAATGTGTTCACATAAAAATATTTTCTTTTTTGGATTGAGGGAATGAGATCTAAAGCAAAAAGGAACAGGAAATTACATCTGTAAGAATTTTAACTTCAGCTTCCAAACTTTACTTTCTTGGTGGATGAAAAAGAATGGAAGATGAAGCTCTGCTTCATGTTTTCAAGTCTGTGTTTAATAAAATCAAATGGAATCCTGCCAAATGGGTGAGTGGGAGTCAGATGTATAATTAAACTTCCTTCTGGAGTCCATGCCACTCAGAGATCAAATGGGGAGCATCAAATTGGTCTTCCCAAATCCGATCTTGTGCCTCATGGAGAGCTAGCAATAACTATTTTCACCATGGAAATTTATAAAAATACAGTTTTTAAAGTACATCTTCAACCCATTAAAACATGTGGGCACACATTTAGAGAAGGGAAAATGAATAAAGTATGTTAAAGCATGCCTTGTGTAAGCCATTCCTTTCTGTGTGCCAAAATGCAGACCAGTTCTTTTAGATTTAATAGGATATATAAGATATCCCATGCTTTATTGCAAAGATCTCATCCAGTAATGGTTTATAATAAGTGCGTGGATGTAGCTGGGTGATGAATGACATTTTGCATGAAAACACTGGATATCTGAGTTTGCCCTTTTATGACATCTAAGGAAAGGGAGGTAGCAGCGTTAAACACAAACCTGAATGAGAGCAGCTGGAATCTGGCCCTGCCTTTAAATATCACCCTATACAGGCAGCTTGCCCTGTTAGGAAGAGGTAAATAACATTTCAATTATAGGAAAACAAGACAAAAATTTTGCACAAACACTCTTTTTCTATTCTAAATTCCCAAAGAGATGCTATTTTAAGTAAAACCGTATTTGTGATGATTATTATGACTCATTAGATATCATTAAATTGTTATTCTCAAGATCAATGTGCTAAAACAACAGTATTTTTAGGGCTGTGTATGTTTGTGGCATTTTTCTATTTTTTTTTAAAAAGTAAATCACTTTCTCGATTACAATGAAGAGTCTCTATCCTTGCATCAAAGTGACAGGTTGCAATTGATCTTTTCCAGTGCAGTTAATGAGCAAAAAAGCAAATCCCGTGGGTACAATCAGGAGCAAAGACCACTCAATTGTTGAAAATTTCATGTGGATATAAAGATTGTCTTGTTCTCTTTATACAGCCCAGTACACAGAAACAAGCATATTCAAAATCTGATGTCATTACTTTTTTCACTGTTATGGCAATACAATCAAGATTAAGGAAGGAAGTGTTTATTTTGATACAGTTTAGGGAGAAGCCCATCATGGAACGGCAAGCAGAGAGAGATAAGCATTGGTGCTCAGCTCCTGTTTTCCATTTTTTATTAATCTGGGGATACATTCCTTGGAATAATACTATCCACATTTATGGGTCAGTATCCCACCTCAAATGACCCAGTAGAGACATTCTCTCATTGACATGTCTATATGTTTTTCTCCTTCTTGACTCTACTTCGTTTATCATTGTTTGCTCTTTTGAGAAAGTAAAACGTAATGGCAATTGGTTGCCCCAGATCAGAGTAAATAGTGCTGATCTAAGGAAATGACTGTGAAAGCCTTTTCCTGCATACATCTCTTATCAAGTGTATTGTTGCTTGGGGGAGAGGACACAATTCATTTTTATGATCCTGGAGCCATTCAGACATTCTGTCTACACTGGGACTCTTTCTACTCCAATATGCTAAGACTTGGCCCTTTTTTGAATTTGCAATGGGGAGAAGTACCTGTCACTTGCTTCGTGACCCATGCAGGACTGCTGCAGGCTGAACACATTTGGGATAGTTCTTTCTCTAGCAGTCCTAAGATGTTGACAGGTACTTATGGAAGAACATGAGACTCATTTTGGAAGAGGACTTTTGGTGATGAGTTTTAAACAAGCAAAGACCTTACTTGTAGTAAGCTATATTCATAAGTCAGGCACAAATGTGTATGCATGTGTGTGTGTGCATGTGCATGTGCATGTGCACGTGTGTGTGTGTGTGTGTGTGTGTGTGTGTGTGTGTGTATTGGAGAAGCTCTATGTAGCTCAGTCTCTTACCGCCGGATGAAACAAAGATTCAGAGTGTATTCAGGTGGTGAGAATAAAAGCTGTCATTTACATAGTTCGTTATTTCTGCTATGAGCTAGATGAAGGCAGTCCCAGAGTTTTATCTAATTAAATTGTGCATGTGTAGATTATCTTATAAAGGAAACCTGACAAGGTTTAAAATGTTTATTCATGATTATATATTTATAATTATGAACATTATGTTTTCTTCAGTAACATAAATATTTATGTGAGTAGGTGAAATATGAACAGAGCCCTTATTGTGGCACTGGATTTACTAAACTGGAAGAGTAATTTATATTATTTTTTGCTAGTGCTTGAATGGTACTTAGAGACAGAGTTTTGCTATATGGCCCCATCTGGCATGGAAATCACTATGTAGGCAAGGCTGGTCTTGAACTTGCTGGAGTTCTCCTGTCTCAGCCTCCAGAGTACTGGGCTACAAGGCTTGTGTTTCTATGCCATGCACGCTTAGAGTACTTTTAAATAAACGAATTCTATGGTTCTTTTTGTAGTCAAAAGGCTTGTCTTTGGTCCATCTTTAAATAATTATTTAAGATTGCAATTTCATTCATTTAAAAAATACTTTGTTATTGTGTCTGTATGGAGGAGGTATGTGTATTTGAGTATAGGTGCTCAGAAGAACTAGAAGAGAGTGTCCAGGTCCCCAGCACCTAGAGTTATAAGAGTTTGTGTGATGTTCTTGGAACTATCTTGAGTCCTCTGCAAGAACAAACATACTCCTAACTGTGGAATCCCCCTAGCTCCTGGTTTACCTTTAAGAATATTGTACATGGACACTGTCAAAAGAACAAAACTAGAAAATTTAATCCTGAGTAAGGTAACCCAATCACAAAAGAAGACACATGGTATGCACTCACTGATAAGTGGATATTAGCCCAGAAGCTCAGATATCTAAGATAGCTAAGCTAATATCTAAGATACAATTCAAAGACCACATGAAGTTAAGGAGAAGAAAGGCCAACGTGTGAATACCTTGGTCCTTTTAGAAGGGGGATCAAAATACCCATGGCCGGAGATATAGAGATAAAATGTGGAGCAGAGACTGAAGGAAAGGCCATCCAGAGACTGCCCCACCTGGGGATCCATACCATATACAGTTACCAAACCCAGACACTATTGTGGATGCCAACAAGTGCTTGCTGACAGGAGCCTGATATAGCTGTCTCCTGAGAGGCTCTGCCAGTGCCTGGCAAATACAGAAGTTGATGCTTACAGCCATCTACTGGACTGAGCACAGGGTCCCCAATGGTGGAGCTAGAGAAAGAACCCAAGGCCTGAAGGGGTTTCCAGCCCTATAGGAGGAACAACACTATGAACCAACCCTAGAGATCCCAGGGACTAAACCACCAACCAAAGGGTACACATGGAGGGACCCATGGCTCCATCTGTATATGTAGCAGAGAATGGCCTTGTTGGACATCAATGAGAGGAGAGCCCCTTGGACCTGTGAAGGTTCGATGCCCCTGTGTAGGGGAATGCCAGGACAGGGAAGCAGGAGTGGGTATGGGATAGGGGATTTTCAGAGGAGAAATGAGGAAAGGGGGTAACATTTGGAATGCAAATAAAGAAAATATGAAAAACAAAAGAATAATGAACATGGTAAGAGAGGCAACTGACAACCCCCGGGCCATTCTGCTAAGTCAGGTCTGGAAGGCTGACCTGTTTGTTACTTGTCTGAAACTGTGACATGAAGAGTTAATTCCTTCAATTTCTGCCAGTTAGTATTAAACTCAGGAGGCATGAAGCCATCTAATTCCTGTTAATAGGTTTCTCTAGAGTTCCTGGTGAAAAATATTTATGGTTGAAACATGTGTGCCCAAGTCTCACAAGGCACAGACATAGTTATTCACAATGAGGCCAGAAGTCTGCTCTTCATATTGTACAGAAACAAAATAATTTTGAGGAAAGACAGGAAAATGCGCTATAAATTTGCCCATGTCTTTGGTGAAGTCCTAACAAATCAACCAGGCTCAAGTCTAGATTACAATGCTTTGCATATTGATGCAGCCAAACTTTTGGCAACTTATGCTTTTCCCTGTTCTATGTTTTATTTCAGTTCATTTCCCTGCATTCCTCACTAGAAAGGTAAAACTTACTTTTGTTAAGTAAAAAGACACAGAATGCCTTATAAGATCAAAACGAGATGAAAAATTATTCAGTTTCTTAGTTTGAGAGGATCAATTTTGACATATTTACGTGTTAACTCCTTAAGCCCATTTCGTGGGAGGCTGATGAGGTGAAGTGTGTGCCGGATGCTGAACTGCCATTAACTATTCCCAATTCCATCTCCCAAGGCACTTCAGGAAAAATCAGGACTTTAGAGAAAAGTCTAGGTTGGCTTTATTCAGCATCACAGAAAAGGATATCTTTCAGCCTGGTCCAGGATCTCTGCAAACGTGCTGATCCTACGGAAAATGATGAGCCTGAGTTTCTTCCATTTTCCCTCCCCTGTATCTCTAATGCAGACATCTCTATCTCCATCTCTTTCCAGAGTATCTGTTTTGGTTTGAGTTTCTCTGTAGGGAAGCTTTTTGTCTCAGATTTTAGAAACATGATATATTTTTCACTTCTCCAGTTTTAGAAAGTACAGAAAGGTACAAAGAGTAAACTAAAAATCCAAACGTTAAAATCTCACCATGAAGAAATCAGGGGTGGTAGATGCAAATATCAACAACAGAATACAAGAGATAGAAGTAAGAATCTCAGACGCTGAATATACCATAGAAACAATTGACTCCACAGTCAAGGAAAATACAAAATGCAAAAGGCTTGTAACCCAAAATATCCAGAAAATCCAGGACACAATGAGAAGACCAAACCTAAGGATCATAGGGATAGATGAGAGTGAAGATCTACAATTAAAAGGGCCAG
>BDUI01000337.1:160018-176483 GCA_002335545.1 Apodemus speciosus | reverse complement strand
CAATAAAAAAAAAGAAAAAAGAAAGAAAAAAAAAGAAACAACCAACATGAAAGATTCCAAGTTCCAAGTTCATGTCTCTATAGATATGTAGCAAACTGGAGCTACATTCTAAACAACACCTGGTCTGTGTCTAAATGCCCCTACAAGGCAATTGCAATGGTGTACAATGCATGTGTTTACACAACTTTTCTGTATATCTGACTCACCTAAAAAACATAAAAGTTGTCTAAAATTAAATGTGTACTTAAGTTTTAGTGATTTACATTTAATCTATCTGGTTCTTTGCACAGATATTTCCAGAAAGCACTCCAGGTATTTCAACTATTTATAAAAATGATGTCTATACCATTGAAAATTGTTATTTTCATAAGTATTTTATTTGAGAATAGGGTGGTGTTGTCACATATACTCTGATCCATCTACCCAGCTATGTCCTAATTTTTGACACTATTGCTTAACATTGTCACCTACAAAAAAATTCAGTCTTAAGAGACATACACCTGAGTTCAAAAACATTCTAAGTTGCATATACGTCAATAAAAAATGTTAAGCAACAACAATACAGAAAATTCTATTACACACACACACATACAGAGGCACATACACAAATTCACATACACACTCATATAGGTAGATATGCACACATGGACACATGCACATGGGCACACATGCACACATACACACGGGCACACACTCAGAAGACATGTATACCACCTTGTTGATCCCTTAAAACTTGTACCTTGGGCAGAGAATCCTTTTGAGATCTTTCAGGCCTTCCCAGAAAGTGACAGCTTGTCAGGACATTTCTCTGTTCCACAAGAAAAAACTTCCAAGTTAGAGGGAACTTGAAAGAATTAGAAGATACCTGTAAGGTAACTAGACTCTGCCTGCACCTGTGCATAAGCCTAGCTTGCCCAAGGGATGGGCCCGAGTTGCTTTTTGTGACCCATGAACAAATACAAAAGTAAAATAAATATTTTATTATAACATTTCTATTCATATATTTTTGATATGCCATCAATATTGAAAATGTATTATAATCCAGAGTTTTTAGTTTCACATTTCTATGACATGATGCTCTGTTTGCCTTATATACCTAACCATTCCAACTCAGGATGCTTTACTAGCCACTTTCTTCTTCTGTTATTTAAAGACAAATATGGCTTCAGAACTCCATCCTCAGCCTTGTCTATTCTTAAAGAGCAGTTATTCTCTGACCAGCCTTTTTGAATCTTGTTATTTCTATCACGTTACTGGTGTATGGGTCAATATTTATACATTAGTTAGTCACCTATTTTATTCAAAAATACCAACTAAGACTTCAGTTTGGCCATGTTGAAGTTTAATTCACTGATATTTATTTTCAAACTGCTATTTCTCTTGATTGCTTGTACTAGACAAGGATATTACCTTAAATGTAAATTCTAGCCAAAATGTATCAAAAAGCCAAGTGTGGTGTCTCAGGCTTATTACAAACTCAAGAGGTAGAGGCAGGAGTTTCAGGAATTCTGAGCAAACTTCCAGGAGATTATATCTTCAATAAACAAGAAAATAAGCAAATAAGTAAGGAAAGAAGAGAAAATTAATTTACGTCTTGACTTCTTAAATTTCAAGAGACAATAGCAGATGGAATAATTTTAGAAACACACGAAGACTTTACCAGATGCTCCTCTTCTTGAGCTGATCTTGAATGTTTAAATTTGGTTTTATTATTTTCCCACTTTTTCCTCAAAGTTGTGTTCTCTGCGTGAATGACAAAGACTGATGCACTGCTCACAGTAGAAGGTTTCCAGTGAGTGTTTGCTGTGTGAACTTATGCATAATGAACCACAGAGTAACCCCAATAATACAACTCTACTAGAAATTGGCAGGATGACCAAAAATAAAAGACTTGGCATTATTTCCAGTTTTTCTGCTTATCAGTTGGAAGGGAGCCCCATCATCCATCTTTACCAAAGAGACGTTCAAGGTTTCACAAAGAGAGTAATTTAAAACAAAACTGGAATTCGAGAGAAATGGTAATCAATTTTATTAGATTACACAGTGAGGTTCATTGTGTGACTAGTTTTCTTCCTGTTTATTGAAGTTGCATTGCCAAATGATGACCCAATTATACCTCATTTGCCAGATGGCTAATTGTAGGCAGGACAAAGAGATTTGCAGTTATTACAAATATTGCCTTTTGATAGTAAAACATTTTCCAGAATTACTAATTTATCTTTTAGAATAACAATTTTCCCCTCATAACTTTAAGAACTTCTGAGTGTTTCTGACATTAAGAAAGTTATCCTAAAAGTATGACAGAATTGTAATGACTTAAAAAGCATAATACTGATGAAATAATCAGCGATTTATAATAGTGTATTTTTATTTTTACTGTTTAACCTCAATTTGTATCAAGAATCAGTCATGCAATGTTATCTCCAGATACCTTCCCAATTGTGTCTTCTCTTTATTATTTTCTTTCTTTGTCTTTGACAGTTTCATGCTTGTGTATAATGAATTTTGGGCTTTTTTTTCTCCTCTTCTCTTCTCTTCTCTTCTCTTCTCTTCTCTTCTCTTCTCTTCTCTTCTCTTCTCTTCTCTTCTCTTCTCTTCTCCTCTCCTCTCCTCTTCCTCTCTCTCTCTCTCTCTTGAAACAGGGTTTCCCTGTATAGCCCTAGCTGTCCTGGAATCCACTCTGTAGACCATGCTGGTCTCAAACTCAGAAATCTGCCTGAATTTGGGGCATTTTAATATATAATGTTGTCTCTTAGTCCTTTTGAATCTGATGAAATGTACCTTCTTTCTAACAAGATCCTTCCTCCTTTGATGTTCTTTTAAAATTCTTTGGACACACTTTATATTATTGTGGTTGTTTGCATGAGCATTGGTGTAGAGTCACTTACTGGTGTGTGGGGGAACATACCAATGAAGAAAATGACTGCTCCTTTTTCAACATCCATTAATTTCTGATAGTTCCTTAATAGGTCTCATGAGTCCTTCCCACACATGGGGAACTGATGTTGGGCGCAGTCTTGTACAGGTCTTATAGAGATATGCACAGATGCAGTGAGCTGGTGGGTGCAAAATCCATGTTATATCAGAAGACATACTTTTACAACACTGATTCTTTTTAATGAAGCTACAAGCAGCAAGATGGAGGTACTGTATCTTCAAACATACAGTAAACAGTCTACCAGTGATATGAGGAAAATACTATTAATATACTTCATCATCCTCACAAGTAGAGTCAACTTGTTCTTCAAGACCCAAGGCTTCTTTTATCTTACTAAGATCTTTAAATGTTTCGCCAATTCGGGTTGTTTCTTAATCCTGACCAGATTGGTCATATTTGAACGAACACAATACAAAGATGTACCAATATTTTTACCTGGGACTTCTTAATTAATTAAGTTTCTTCTTTCACAATTACATGTATAAAATGCATACTGCCTATTCTCATTTGTCAGACTTTCTTACCTTTTTCCATCCCTGGCCACACCATTCTTCTGTATGAATGTCTTTCTCACATTTCTATCTGTTCATTTTGGGTTTTGAACAGCTGTTTTTAAAAAGTTTTGTTAGTTCAATCATTATGTTTGGACCTAACCATTGGTCCTTGTGCACTCAGTATTAGGTACACACACCTGAAGACAATGATTTCTCTATTCCCAGAATGCATTCCAATATAGTGTTTATATATCTTGACAAAACTGATGTTATAGCTTTCATAAAATATGGCACATTTCCAAGAATAAACCAGGGGCTGTACTTGCTCATTCCCATAGTAGATAAACATCTGGATGAATTCTGGAAGTATCTGGATACAGTCCCAAGTTTCTCTTATTTATCACCATGCAAATACCTCATTCTTAGACATCTAATTGAGAGTCATTTGTCATTCTTCAATCAAATGACAACATATAATTCCAGTAGAATTTCACTTGGAAAAATATCTCATAAAAATTTCTGAAGATCGTATTAATAAATCAAATTACTCATTGCAAGAAGTAATTAAGAAAAGAGAAAAAAACAAACTGATCATCGATGCCCATTGACTCCATGCTTTATGCAATGGGTCAGGCTTTGTGTATTTTCACTTTCTGAAAATGACATGGAGCATGTGTCAGTACATGCGTGTTGATCACTGGCAAAAACCTTGATGATCAAGTCACAATTTGCAGGTACTGATTGATAATCCACTTGCTATTCTTTTCACATTTCACAATGCAGAATGTGAGACTGTCTTCAACTTGTTCCACTTATTAGGGTTCGACATTGATCTCATCTGGATTATGATGCAGTGCTTGATATCATCACCTCAATTGTGAAATGAATTGCTTAGTCACACATTTGATAATGAGTAGAATTGGCCTTCATAACCACTACTCTGCTGTTATCAATCAGCTATTTACATAATCACAGGGGAAACCATATCCTCATTCAGTGTGCGACAGAGTAACAAACATAAATTTAATTGCCCTACTAGGCACTGGAGTCATAATCTTTACACAACACTTAATGTTTTCATTACTTACCAATTCACTTATAATTATGCAGCACTCACAGAAGTTAAGCAGCTAGCAAACAGTCCATCTTTCATTTTGGCTTATGCAAAGATAAACAAATAGATGCTAAATATGCTGGAGTGAATACATTAGCTCATGTTATTGTACACAACGGGCATTCAGAGGGGACTGGGAAGGTGAAGAAGAACATAGCAATAGCTATTTTGAAGAATGTTAAATAAAATAATGTATTTACTGAGCATTTGATGTTCTGGAACTCTGTGATGACTTAAATGATAGCCCAAATTTCTGATCCAAAAAGGCTCGTAGGGCATCCATGGGACAGTAGAAGATGTTAAACGTCTTCTTGTGAAGGCACAAGATGGGCAGGAGTTCCCAGAAGCCACACACAGACTGCTCTAGGTAGTACATAGTAGGTACCCCAGGCATCTTGGGGAGCAATCTTTGAGCCATCCATCTTCACTCAATTTACCTCTCAGCATTGGCCCGTCATTTCACCAGAAAATCACTGGTATCTTCCAAGAAAGCTTTAAAATACACTTGGAGATGGATGGTTTGGGAGAAAGTGACACCTTTCTGTCATAGAATTTAACAAGTAGAAAAAGCGAAGCTTGAAGTGATCCTTGAAGGGAAAGTAAAATGTCAGTAAGTCAGTAGAGAGTAGAGGCAGTAGAAGGACTCTTCCAGAGTGGATGGAGTCATACAAAGGCTTAGTTAGTAGTGAGAGCTAGCAGGGGCACTCAAGGAAGTGAAGGTCACACAGTGTGCAAAGAGGTAACAAAGAGATGAGCGTCTATACCAAGATGAGTTTGTTTCCTTTTTTGAGGGGGGGGGTATAACAACCAGATTTGAATTGAAAAGTTAATGTCTACAATGAATGTACAGATCATAGATGATGCTAAACCTACCAACTGGATAAGTTAGTGAAGAAGTCCAAGTGAACAATAGTGATTATTACTTGTACTAGAAACTGCGGAAATGGTAACAAATAGAGTGATATGTGGGATTTCTAAACTCGGAAACACATTGAAGGCTATTGAAGCTTCAGTTTTATTCCAAAATAATGCTAATCATATTTCCAACTGGTCAGATGTCTTTGTGAGCATTTTAGTCTCAGTGAGAAAACAACACTTATGTCACATCATGGAAAAAAAAAGATCATAAGGTTTAGCACATGGGTCAGTATTAGAGGGTTTGTGGAGCATGTCCAGGACTCTGGGTTAGTTTACACACACACACACACACACACACACACACACACACACACACACACACACACACNACACACACACACACACACACACACACACACACACACACACACACACACACACACACGCATGCACGCACGCACAGCACTCACGCGCACACACATGCACATACATAATGGAGGGGTAAGAGAGAGAGAAATAGAGAGAGACAGAGACAGAGAAACAAAGAGAAACAGGATGAGAAGGAGGAACAAAATATGGAGAGCTGGAGGAGGATGAGGAGGACTTTCTGTAGACAGATTGGTCCTTTTTTCTGCTGGTTTCTAATCAGAACAAAATGCCTTCACTTTTATGCTGCAGGGAGAAAAGTGTTTGCTTGTCAGAAGATGCAGCACAATCATTATGCCATCCACATATTTATGCATAAGGAGGCTTTTTCTGTGACTTTCACAGTATAAAATGCATGCATCCTGTATTTTGTAATTGTCTGACCTCTACCTCCTTGCTTGGCTACTAACAGAGAGTCTCCATCTGTTTAGACCCATTGTCTTCTATAAGGAGCAATTCTGACTTCCTATTGGCTAATGAAGCTTCATTTGAAAAGTGCTACCTTTGCATCAGAGTGGGCTCAGATAATATCCTTAGAATCCACCACTCCTTGTCTTTGATATTGACAAGGCAATTCCCCTTCTCGGTGGAATTGCAGTAGTCCATTTTTTTTCCCTTCATCATTCAGTTTTTACCTTTTTTATCCATTCTACTACCTGGCAATCAGTATCTCAGATAGGATTATTAAGGAATTAGCTATTCATTTAGTATAAATATTTCATAATCACACAACATGGTAACTGTGTGTACCAGTTATGTAAGGTGCCATCCTGTAATTGCAACTATCAAAAGCTACAGATAACAATTGTAGCTGGATTTGTCAGTCCATTAAAATCAAGTCAGTGAAGGTTTTGCTGGATTCTAACTCCCAGCTGAAGACTTTCATTCCATTATATTCATGATTATTTATGCTAAAAAGAGCTTTTACTTTTTGCCTAAAATATAAAGAATCATATTAAAATGGCAAGACTAAGGTAATTCATCCCTCTAAATATTATATTTAAATGGGAGTAAAATCTTATTGGCTTTATACTTATATCTTACACTAGATGTTGAATTGGACTTAGCAATATTTTCTTTAGATGTATGTTTGGGTAGGAAGCATGGAACAGTTTATTGAGGTCTATTGCCTTTGAAGTCACCCTGTAATCATTATCTACGATGGGGGTAGATTAAGTAATCAACAAGCTATGCTTTGAGCAGCACATTGTTCACACTGAGAAGAACTATTTTATTCTATTTATAAAGAGACTTTTGAAGTATATCCCTTAAAGAAAATAAAATATTAATAATAAATATAGTGTTACTGAATAAGTTTATCCTAATGGCAATGATGTTTTTCTGGAGCTATTTAAAGGTCACATTTACCGCATAAACACCTCTGTTTTATGTTTCTCCATCTTCTCGCTGAGCAGTAGCTTCCCTGGTCAAATGGAATGCTGCCCTCTTCATCTGTTTTTCCTCGTGCCCCTAGTTCATGAAGGATCCTGGGATTCTGCTCCAGTTTCTATGCACAAATTGTCATAAAGACATTTTGAGGAATTTTCTACTGCTCTAGTTGACCATGTCCAACACACCTGGTGGAAGCAAAGGTTGGAGCCTGCTGAGAAGTGTGGGGTAGACCTCAGGATTCCAGTCCTATTCTATCTCTGAAACATACGTAAGTAAATCTCTTTTACTGGGTGGACAGAGTTCTATGGTCTTTGAGCATTTCTTCTCTGAGGTACTTTATAATCTTGCATTCTAATAAAAATCTCAAACTATGTTTTTAATTTTTCAAAATTTATTTACATATTATTACAGATGCTGTGTCATGGTGACACATGTGCATGTCAGATTACAGATCTTAGGAGTTGACTGTTTCCTTCCACCATATGGGTCTTAGAAATCAAACGCAGAACCTCAAGCTTGTCAGGAAGCACTTTCATTCCCTGAATTTTCCAGCTGGCCCCATCAGCGCTGTTAATTCAAGAGTCTTCACAACATTTGTTGCGCCTTTACTGATGCTCTGCTATTTGAGGTGTGCTCTGTGTTTACCACTTCCAAGCCAAAAATTCTGTGCAAAGATGTGGACTACTATCCAACTTGATTAAACTCTGTTTAGACTTGAAATCATCTCCTAGCTTTTGATAGTCATAAAATTGACTATATACTGATAATACTGAAAAAAACTATAAGCAATTATCAAGCTGGTGTACCTGGCAACTTCTGTATCATAAATTAAAATGTTGTTGGAAAGGCAGCTATGCCCTTCCTGGAAATTCCATGTATCATTTCATGGAAATGTAAAATGTAATTATCCATAAAAATTTCGAGGTGCTATGTTTTGTTTGTATACTCCATTAGTTATGAAATAGTCACATTGATGTTTTCCTTTTCTTCTACTTCTCAATGAATATTCCTAAGTATCTAACTACATTTATACTATTTGTATGTCTGTGTATGTGAGTGTGTGTGTGTTTGTGTGAATGAGTGAGGGTATGGGTGTGTGTCTGTGCGTATGAGTGCGTGGATGTGTATTGTGAGTATGTGTGTGTATGTGAGTGTGTGTGTGTTTGTGTGAGGGAGGGTATGGGTGTGTGTCTGTGTGTATGAGTGTGTGGGTGTGTATTGTGAGTATGTGTGTGTCTGTGAGTATGTGCTTGTGTGAGTTAGTGAGGGTATGTGTGTGTGTCTGTGTGTAAGAGTATGTGAATGTGTGTTGTGAGTGTGTATCTGTGAGTGTGTGTTTGTATGTGTGTGTATGCTTGGTTATATGACCTAAATATAAAATATACATTTTTATCAAGTGTAAAGGTCTCTTATTTCTTGTGCAGAGGAAGTGTGCCCAATAAAGTCCTGAATTTTTCCAAACTGACATTTCTTTAAAATTTGACCTATTGTACACTGATGACAACCCTCCTTTAGTCTTCTACCTGTGGGTTGAGAGAGAAGGATTGCGAGTGTGAGAATAAACTGGATTGTTTGAGTCTGGTGGCTTACATAACACCACCCTGCCTTTGAAAAGAAAACAGACTAAACGCCCAATCAAAGAGTATACCTGTAGTGACCCATGGTTCTAGCCACAAATGTATGGCCTTGTCGCACATCAATGGGAGGAGAGGCCTTTGGACCTGTGAAGGCTAGATGCCCCCGTGTAGGGGAATGCCAGGGTGGGGAGGTGGGAGTGGGTGGGTGGGTGTGAGAGCACCCTCATAGAAGCAGGAGGAAGAAGGATGGGATAGGGGGTTTCTGGAGGGGAAACTCGGAAAGGGGATAACATTTGAAATGTAAATAAAGAAAATATCCAATAAAAGAAAAGCAAAACAAAAACAAAAGAAAAGRTAAAAGAAAAAACAGAATCAGGTTGAATTTAGACAGTATTTGGGGCTACATTTATTATAAAGAGAGAAATTCTAAGGAGAAAAACACATTTTATCATCACTGTTGTAAAAACCTTGCAAGTTCACATTAAAGTAACAGTCCCATCTCTGGTGCCTCAAAACTCAATTTAAAATGATTTTTACATACAAGGCAGGCATGATGGGGATAAATAGAGAGAGAACTAGGGCTAAAGCTCGGTAACTAGAGTCCTTGTCTAGCACATACGAGGCCTTAGGTTCAGTCCCTACGCCCTTATAGAGCAGGTTTGGTAGGTCGTGCTCAGGGTCTCAGCACAATAGGACCATACATTTCGGGTCATACTGAACTCTTGACTAAAATGGTTCCTCCTCACTGGCTTTAGAAAGGGAAGAAGAAGGCAGAGGGGAGGTGAGAGTCTAGTTCATGTCCTTTCCCTGGACAGCAACTCAGCCAAAAAGTGCAGGTTCGCTAATGCAATCCTGCTCCTGCTTGTAACTAGACCAGGGTCTCCTGTACTCTTTCTTAACTTAGCTGTAAGGTTCGTAGGAAAAACAAAACAAATAAACAAAAACAAAACGAAACCCCAAAACAAAAACAACCCCCCCAAAAAATTAAAAAAAAAAAACTATCCAGGGATGTTTTATTGTGGCCTAGAAACTGTCACTGTGGGAGTAAATTCCTGACACTCTCTCTCTATTCCAGAGCAGGCAGCACTCAGTCTCCGCCCACTCCTATGCAGCCGGTCATTGCAGAATCCTATCTTGGCAGCCTTTTAAGGAGTCCTTATTTCAAAACAAATGTTTTTGGATGTCTGCTGATTTGCATAGAAATATTTTCTATGGAAGAATCTTGGTTTGAGTCTCACTGTTGTGTTTCTGATCTGGTTTTTGATTTTGCCACTTTCTTTTCGCCTCCCCCAGATTCCTTGAATTTAAATTTTTAATAAGCAGTTCCATTCTCCAGGCTGTGCTGGCACTCTGCCCCTCTCACCATGTCACCATGTCACACTGCCTGAGAAGCCTGGATACTACACAGAGCGTTCCCTACAAGACTTCTTCCCACTCTCCTTACAGGAAATGCATATTCGCACAGATGTTTGTGCCTGTTGCTGTCTCTTTTTTTGAAAGATTAACACTTACATGCATAGTTTGCATAAACGGTGGAGCTTTCTGCTGACTCGCAGACATTGCTGCAGTTGGAGCAACTGTACCTTATCAATGTCTCTCAGTATTGACTATCAGTTTATGCTCCTATTACAAAAAATAGTAACTAGCCTTTAAGTTTATCAAGACACTTATTCTGGGTGTGTGTGGTATCTCTATGTATATTCTGGCAAACTCACCTATGCATTCATGTATGGAGATCAGAAGTCAATGCTGAGTATCTACCCACTTTATTCTTTGGGCTCCCATTCCCAGCTGCTAGACCCTGCCAGGGAAACACTTTACACTTTGAGCCGGGGTTTCTCATGAAACCCGGGTGTTGCCATTTTGTTATTTTGGCTGGCTGGTGTGACCCCCTGACCTACCTGTCTCTACCTTCCAGTTCTGGAGTTTTACAGAGGGCTAACTAAGATCTTCATGCTTGTGAACCTTCTCCCAGCTCTTGAATCTTATTTGAAATATGACTTTGACTAAACAGTGCCTTAATGCACATTACTCATACAGGATACTAGCAATTTCTTTTGGGTGAAGTGCTTTATAAAAGCAAGTGCCATGTGACAACAATAACCCGGTCCTTCCTGTGGCTTTGCCCTGCAAAGCATCTATCTAGAGGTTTGAAAATAGTGAGGAAGTGTTTGTGATCTTGCAGTGACATTGTTAGGGTCAAGATTGTTCAGGGTTATACTTGCACATAGTCCAAACGCTAAAGGCACTTTAAAGTTTTTACATCAGGCTTTTGTTGAAATAATGTCCTTCTCCCAAAACCTTGATCCCAGAACAAGGTGTGTAAGATCATCGATCATTTATATTATACCTTCCCAATGGTTTTGTTTTTTTATTTCTGGCTACAAATCAGCAGCACCGATGGTGTCAGTTAAGGGCTTAAATAAGGCTGACCTGATCCGAGAAGAGTGACCAGCGTGCACTGGATAATACGTCTCAAACTCAGTCTCGGTTGACTGGAGAAACACTGAACATATTTCCTCACATCACAAGTAACAATTTCTGGCTACTGGGCTTTAATGCACTAACGAAGGGAACTCTTTATCTGAACCTAAGCTGCAGAGAAGCTGCTCTCCTGCCCCCACATTCAGGCAGAAGTGGAATTTCTGCCTTCCTGAGTCAGACTCCCTCCCTGAAAAGCCAGTCTGCACTCTTCTCTGGCTTCCTTCTGAGCTCAGAGAAGCACCCATGTGGAAAAGCAAAATCCTACCTTCAGCGAGGGAGTATAGGACAGAACCCTTCTACTTTCATTCAGATGAAATAAACAAGAAGTGTGCACATTACTCTGCAGGGCATTATTTTGCTGACCATTACTGTGCAGGGTCTTGCTGTGCAGGGCCTTACTGTGCAGGGCCTCATCGTCCAGGGCATTGCTGTGCTAGGTGTTACTGTGAAGGGCATTACTGTGAAAGGCATTACTGTTGGGCATTACTGTGCAGGCTCCCTTGTGTTCAGTGCAACCATCTTCTCATGGTATGGAGCCAGAACTCCTCTTGATGTAAATAATTTCTGAAGGCTAATTCTTTGGAGGAGGGCTCTATCCATGGTGTATTTTGAGTGAAGTCCCACACAACACCACATCCATTGAATTCTATGTGTATGTTAATTGCAGCAATTTGAATTATTTTATTTAAATTGCCATTCAAATTGTAGCAATTATAGCAGCAGGGACTGTTTCTGTTTGCTTTCCTCTGCTTCATGTGCCATTTTGTACTCTTCCAGGTTAACTTTATTAGTGCTATGATTTACTCAGTTTTATGTCTGCAGCTTTTTCAGGGCGGTGGTGTCACCAAAGTAACACTGCCTTTTCTGCATGTAATTCAGGCAGTACTACATAAGGCCATGGTTATCTACAAAACGATACCGGGCTTTGTGTTCATTCAGTGGTTTCCTGTCATGATTCCTGTATTTATATGGTAAATGATAATGTCCAACAAGTGATTTGTGTGGTTAATTCAGATTCCAAATCTGAATATTCATCAAAGACAGCAATCTCTGACTATGTGCACAAAGATGGATCAATAGGGCTAAGACATTACTTGACCCATAGACAGTGTTGACATACTCATATCTTCCTAACAACATTCATTTAAAAATAGAAGATAAAACGATAATGTTATCATTCCTATGTTCATTAAACCATGACCCTAGTCAAAGATTTGGAATAAACTCCCATATTACAAATTGTGAGAGCCAAGGGATACTTAGGATAAATCCTCCAAGCTTGCCTTCTTAGCCAATTGAAAATCTTCTTTCTCAGACACAAAAATTATCTCCTGGATTTGACATACAACGCTTAAGAGTGAGCCAAGAAAGTTATTCCTTGATGGTTTGGTGCTCTTCCTAGAGGAGTAGAACTTAAATTCCTCTACTGAATGTCAAGACCCATAATCCTGTGAGATCACAAGATACCTATAGTTCCTCAGGGATTAGAGGGATTTCTAATGGCCTTTACCTTTGCCTCCTCACCTCCTTCCTGACTCTTAACATCTCTTGGATTCTGCTTCATACTCTGTTTTATGCGTAGMAAGTTTTGGTTGAATTTTTTTATTTTAGTAAATTTTATTTTTATTATTAAGGATGTCTCAATAATATTCAGAATATTTGAAATTTAAACTGAATAGAAGAAGGGACTCTTTGCATTTTGACCTTTTCAATGTTACTTCAAACCACAACAATGATTTGCTTACTAACATGAAAAGACAGTGTCCATTCTACACATGGCTATCTCGATTCTTCTATTATAATATATTTAATCACACAAACCACTTAGAATATGTAGCATTTCCTCAATGTGAAATCTTGGCTGACTCTTTCTCGGTGAGGAAATTGGTAGTTACATTTATGCCAGTTCTTCTAATGTCAAGATTATAATCGTCAAGATTTCCACCAAACTCTCTATAGCAACAGGGTAGGTGCAGCTTTGAGGACCAAGCTGAAAAATATGTCAGCATTGCTAATCACAGTCTGACACTCTTAAGATTAGTTTGCTCTGAAAATGAATCTCAGAAGACTGGACCCTACAGAGGGTGATTCATGGCTGCAAATGGAATGCCAAATTGTTTCTGTGGTGTAATTAACTTTCCCAGTGTACCTTCAAGGAGCTACAGCTTTCGTGGTCACGTGATTTGCTGATGTCACCTTGGTCTGTGATTGATATGTAGAGACACTCCCTAGATTCCTAATAGCCCACACAAGCATCCACAATACATCTCAGGAACTCAGAGGAGAAGCTTTCCTGGGAAACAATGTCTAGAATGGGCTTTTCTAGAAAGACACATCTGGATGTAGCTACGGAGCCAAGGCAGTGGCTTTGTGGTTTGCTGGTGACATTTGTTATAGCCCATGTTTTTATTTTTTTAACCAAGAACAGCTTGGCCACTCATCACATACTCGATTGTGGAGCAGAAGTCAAGTGAGCCCGCATGGCAGTCCTTTGCCCCTGCAGGACTCTGAGTCATTAAGGGAAGAACTTAAGTGTGTTGTGATCATTTTTGTAAGGCACACTAGCAGGTTTAGTTCCTGTGATTACAGTACAGTAGCAGAGGCAATGTGGTTTTGCTTTTTTGTCTTATATTCTAATACAGGAAATCAGAGGTTTCATTGATACCTTAGCTTGTGAAATCCCATTTATTTCATGTGTGCTATGTTAACAACAGGCCCTACTGATTCTCTTACATTTACAGTTTGCTTTCCTTACAGTGAGAAATTCTAGTGTAGTCTAAACAAACAAACAAACAAACAAAACAAAACAAAACCTCCATAGAGCATGTGTATTTAGGCAACTGACAGAGACACTCAATGACTTACCTTTAATGCTTAGAAATTTATTACATGATTCTCCCTTAAATTCCTAGTGGTGTTTTGGTTCATAGCACATACATTATCTTTGATAATAGAGGCCTTGTGTGCTATAATTAAAACATAAACTGGTTCTGAAGATTTTTCTAACTTCAATTCCTAAAGAATCCATACTTCTTCTTGAGTCCCTGGGGTGTTCTTAAAGAATACTTGAAGATTTTCCACCCAAACTCTGGGTACTCTCTTGAGTTATTATGCTGAATCAGAGATACAGATGGAGACAGTGATTTATATGGGAGTACAGAAAATATCTATCTACATTACCTCAATATCATTAAACATGTATCTCTTAGAGGGGCCCAGAGTAGAAGAATGCCATATGACATTTTAAAGTCGACTCTGACAGCAGATTTGATTTTTGCCACATGCAAGTATCTTGGCTATTATTTACTTGGAAAACCAGCCAATCCAAAGGCAAATCTCTTAAGCAATAGCTCTTGAGTTTGTGCATCTTCATGGAAGTTCCTTTTCATTGCTTCCCATGTTTGTGCTTTGAGAATGTTGTATGTTCTCTCATAGAGCTATTGCCTGAGAAAATATTCTACCTCTTTGTTTTCTGAGAAGGTAGAAAATTTGGAACATGGGGGATTCACTTATACTTCATAGGATCCTGACAGAGGACCTGAATCTTCCTTCCTCATTGGGAAAAAAGCCATAGCACATAGCAAGAATGCTGTCTAAGAAAGTCCGTTGCTGTATTTACTGTGGGGGATATTTTATAATTTTAACATTACTAGATTTTCATTACTAGTTCCTAAGTTTCTTTAACCCACGAAAAGAAAGTAAAAACTGCCTATGAAAGTTTGCACCCGAGAATCTCCATTATAGCTTCCACCTAAAGAAAAAAAAGCAATTTAAAATTGTGCCCTTTCTGAATAAAGAGGAAATAAAGGAAAAGAAAAAAAAACCCAATCTTCTTCTACTAATTTAACTGTAAGTTTATTCATTTGAGCTTGAAGTTTTAAAGGTTCTGTGGTTAATTACTTTACAAATTGCATATGGTTCTGGCATATCAATGAATATTATTTAATGCCCACTTGCAAGAGGTCACTCTTCATAATCAGCTTGATCCTTTGACATAAAAACCATACTTTCTCATGAAATAAATTAGAAAATTATTTCCCACAAGAACCTTCAAGACCTGATTGTTGCTCTAATAAGTATTTATCTCTCTCTCAAGTATGAGACAATGGAGAGAGACCTCCAGAATTTTCATGGCCATTTGTGTTGTAGGAGAAGAAACATAAATGGTTGAATAAAGACTTCATCTCTTTTGAGAGATGTGGCTCCCAATGGGCCACTGATAAGCCAGCAAATGGTCCTGCACACGCATGAAGTTGCTAGGAAAAGTGGAGGAGAATTGGAGGGATTACACAGGAGGAAAGTGGGCATGGATGGCTTCAAAATACACATGCTTATATGGCATTTTAAATACTAAAAATTGAAGGAGGAGCAAAATGGTAGAATTATGGTTTAATTACACAAGTCCCAGCACTAAACTGATCTTGTTTGTATTTTCCACTTCTCCTTCTGTTTTTTTCATAAATGCTCAGTAATATAGTCTGTGAAGCAGCATAGCCTCAGATTAAGAGCTTTAAGAAAGTTGTGTGTTGCAATAAATAAACAACATTTCATTTTTCCCCAGAGCCAAGAATACAAAAGAGACAGGGGAAGAAGGAAACGAGGGGAAAAAAGTGAGAGAGGCTAGAGAGAGGGGGAGAACAGAAAAGATGTAAGGAGAGAAAGAGATAAAAGAGGAGAAAAGGGAAGGAAGGGAGGAAAGGAAGGGACCAGATGGGAGGAGAGAGCAGGGAAAACGTCAGGACAGAATGTGGACTAGGGATGAAGCTCAGTGATGCAGCCTTTTCCCAACATATGCAAGCCTCCAGCTTTAGTCACCAGTAACACACATATGTGCATGCATGCGTGTGTGCTCTCTCTCACACACACAAACACACACACGCAAGATCATGAGCAAGTGAATATTCTAAAATCCAGGGACAAAAAGATGCAAGGAGGGATCTTCCAAGGAAAAGCAGGTACTACCCACCATGGAGGAGATCCTGAACAGTAGGCAAGGAAAACAGAGATCACATATTGAAACATCTCAAGTACAAAGTGAGTGATGGCTTCTGTTTTTATAGCTAGCAAGTGACCTGGAATATAATTGTTTTAAAAGTGTTGTGTCTTAGCTTCAGATATGTTTGTATGCTTCAGGTATGTGTGCATTTATGTATGTGTGTGTGTGTGTATATATATATATATA